>JANSTU010009318.1:0-30515 GCA_027564075.1 Bolitophila hybrida
GATCGACCTTCTGCGCACCAAGTTCAACAACCGCATAATCAGCCGTTCAGGAGATGTCAATTGGCCTGCGCGTAGCTACGAAAAAAATCTATGGATAGAATTTTGAGATATGATTTTTTGAAGAAAAAAAAGTAAAATCCAAACGTATATTCCCACAACCCACATTATTGAACATATCTTGAAGTTATATTACCCGATATGGTAATAAATAAGATTTACAAAGAAAATGAACTGCGGTTGAAGAAGATCTATAGAGAGATAACGAAATTATGAACAATTGAGTGAAGGTATCAAAATTCGCCTTTTTAATCTTTTTCATCATATAATAGGTCCTATTATATTTATTATGAATATATTATAAATGCTTATTATACTTTTCTGGATTCACTAAGGAACAAAATATAATCTTCCATAATAAATTTGGCAAATTCTTGTGATTATTCATGAGGGTTTTCTTTTTTACTTCAAAACATTTTGTAATGCATATGCATAACAAGGCAAATTTTCTTACCTTACCTCAATTGCCCATAATTTAGTTATCTCTCCATAAATCTTATTTAACCGCATTTTCATCGTAAAAGTGCACTTTTCACGTACAAGTGTGATTTATCGATTTAATTTTTAATTTATAATTTTTTTATAACTCATGTTAGACTACATTCAAATATTTTTTTTAAATAATATCTCGAAATCCTATCCATAGAATTGATTTATAAGTTTCAGTTTTATTTTTAAATTTGCTAAAGATTTCATACATTATTTTGTCGGATGTTTTAATAGAGTATGTTTTAATATAGTGTACATGCTTGACTCATAAGAACTTTTAATTATACATTTACTAGCTATATTATATTTTATGGGTTTCAAATGCCAAAAAAGCTAATTTTCTCGATTTTTCTTTCTCCTACTACAGAAGAGGTGCCTCGACAAAAAGGTACTTGCGACTTCTTCATCAGAAAAAATAAAGCCTTTTAGTATTAGAGTAAAACTAGTCTCTAAACGAAGGATTTAAAAAAAAATTAAAAATGAAAATTGAAATTTTGGCAGTGGTTTGAAGGATAGTGTCACTTTTTGGTAAAAATTTTGGTAAACATTTCGGTATTCATTACTTTGTCAAATGTTGTGTAGTCGAAGGAATAAAAATCCTTTGTTTAGGGACTACAAAATGATATTTTAAAAAAGTGTTATAAATTTGGGCGAGATCAACAGATTAGTATCCGAGAAATACCGATTTCGAAAAGTGTGTTTCGAGAAAAACGAGTTTAAAGTTTAGTGTAACTAAAAAAAATTTTTTGGAAACTTACATATAATCGTCGATTTTAGGTCCATAAAGCAACTGTCCTGCTTCACTTATGATGTCTAGGGCATCTTTTTGCTGCTGTCTGAGATAAATGCGTGCCTTACGAGTAGAAGCATTGACTGTTTTGTCGGCCATCAATATGCGATGTGCACGCATATTCGTAGCAGTACCGACCAAATTTAATTTCCATACCATGCATCAACATTATTAAACCGGAAATCCCTTCGTTGAAAGTACATCCTGCGACATAAGCAGCAATTTCGACGATCTGCGAACCAGCTGAAATAATTTTCCAAATTTTCGTTGTTGTTTTGGTTGAAGCCGCCAACACAACTCTGTAACAGTCCATCTTAAGCTCCTCATAAATGGGTTTAAGGGCTGTCAAAACATCACTATGGATCGGAGTAAAATCGTGTTTGAACGACGATAGATTATTAGTAGCAAAAATTCATACCGCCTACACTTATCCACTGTTCGTAAGATATGTTAATTCCTTGAAAATAAAATGAACTATGGTAAGAGGACAAAACATGTCCGTCTTCTATAAAATATAAATAACCACTCTCTGAGTTATAAAAAAAAATATAAATTAAAAATTAAATCGATCACACTTGTACTTGAAAAGGGCACTTTTACGATTAAAATGAAATGCGTTTAAATAAGATTTATGGAGAGATAACGAAATTATGGACAATTGCCTTGTTACTATTTTGCTTGATAACTAGCAACTAGTCCTTCTATTCAAATAAATAGCAATTCAGAATTTCATTTTATGTTATTTTCATCTCGCTATATTCTCGATTCGTATTTTTGGGGTCTCAATTTTGATAGCGGGGATATTGTCGCATCTTTACATACATTTAAACCCGTGTAGAGAAGAAAAAGAAATATGCATTACACAAAAAATGTCAAAAATGAAATAATTTTAATAATAATTGATACCGTAAATCAAGCTTCAAAATATTTCTTCTAAGTAGCTGAATGATGTGGTTCTGTGGTGCATAAGGATAAAATCTGAGTTTTATTGGCTTGATCAAACAACTTCTTTTTCAGTTGAATTCGAAGTCCTTTTTTAGTTCATCGATCCACCAAAGAACACATTCATGCATCTACTAAATTAGTGCAATCTTAGTGATATATGGTCGGCGTCCGCATGGAGATAATGAAAACTAACCATATACTACGGTTTCAACAATTAAGGAAAGAAGATGGTAAATACTGCTGCAGACGAGGTGAATATCTAATATAATGCCAAGAGCATTCATCCAAGACTCTACAGAAGGAACGTGGACTGATGATATCTTGTTCCATTCTCGGCGAAGAGCTATTTTTAAGGAGAACCCTAACTATGCAGGAAGAGAAGTCGACCTGGTTGTAACAAAATGAGATAAAGGTCCTGGTATAGACGAGATCACGCCACAGATGTGCCTACAATCATGGACCGTCATTCCTCAGCAAAACATTCCTTGTTCGAGCAGTGTAAATGAGAATGGGCATTCCTGGAGAGCCCCAACAAGATGAGGACAGACTTGATGTCACTGCGAGGGTATTCCAATGCTCTTTTCAAGCTCAGAAGATTACGGTATACTGAAAATAGACTGGAAAAGTTATCTTGTAGAAAACGTTATGTTTCTCTGGCTTTATGGGATGGTATCGACCTTTAAAGGTCCAATGGTTTCCGAATTGTGTACGTGACCAAGGTAACAAAGCATCGTGTAAAATCTTTTCACGGTAGATATGTTACCTTTTTAAACTAGTGATGAGCGTCCTGTGGAAATTAACCGCAGCACAAACCATCACTTGCTTTTGAAGAGCAATTTTCTGGTCCTAATTGTCTTTTGATTTACACTCTAATACACAAACGTGTTTGTTTACATATTGCTGAACCGTACAAAAATTGACATCAGAAAAGACCTCATTTTCAATCTCGCCATAAACGTGAAAGGGTTTTATCATATTTCCTCTTGCTAGGCGAACTGCCTTTTGTGCAGGTGTTAAATAAATCTTGTGTTTTGTAGAGCTTTAATCATGGTTCATTTTGTAATATCCGCCCTATGTTACGAGCCGCCACATTTTTTTACTTTACTTGACTTTTAATTCAGGTTTTAGGTTTTTTAATCATTTCGGCCGATGTTTCTGTGTTTGTTAATCCAAACGCATCAGATTCTTCATCCAAAAAACAAAAAAAAAACCTGGGTGACTTTTGTATTTTTGAGAGAAAAAAACGTAATCTATTTATTTGAATTTTAAAATAATTTTTCAATGAAATAAGCTCTGACAACATAAATAATATATGTTACATACCAATACTTTATATTCAAATACCTTCTGTAATAGCTAATCGTATTTATAAATTCCTCCAAGAGGATTCTCTTTATTGCTTTTAGTTTTGCTTGTTTATTTTTATTATTTGTATTTCCAATATTATGCCTTCGGTGAGTATATTCCCGATCCGGAGTGATTCTATTTGTCTACCTTTAATTTTATTTCTTTATTCTCTAGACTCTAGTGTGTTCGTATATATGATTTTGTGTTTATGTGCTATAAAGTATTTTTTGTTCCCGGCTTCGATTTAAGTGAATCACTCATAATATAATATTCTAGTAACTGAGGATTAATAATCATTTGCAGATCAACTTCAAAGAAGAACTTAACATTGAAGTAGACTCAAACTCAACCGAGTATCTGGCTCCGATGTTCAGCTCCTACAGCATGATATCTTCACAGCAGCAGCCTGAAACAGCACCAGTGTACCTATTTTGCTGTGCACTTAGTCTCGCTTCAATTTCCGCCTTTCTGAAAGCCGGATTTGTGCTGAAATTCTTCTCGATGCTTGTGTGCATTGGTGCTCAGACCGCAGTCCTATATTATAGCAATTTATTCAAGGCCTACGTTTATAATCGAAGGTATTTGAAAGTTAAAAAATGTACGTTGATTATGTTTTTAATGTTTCGATTTCTTTTCGATAGTTTTACATTTGGGTTTTCCACACAAGGAATGCTCTTCCTTCTGCTGATAGCCATTGTTCTACACATTCTGGACCGTCAGGGAGACTTTGTTGCACGTACCGATTTCATTTGGAAGGCCAAACTAAAGGTCGAACAGGAAGAGGTCGAGACTATGCGAGGCATTAACAAAGTAAGCAACATAGATTTATAAAAACTATATAATAAATCTCTAAAAATATACACATGCCCTTTATTTCTAATAAATACAATACTTTGCGTATATACAATTAAACCATTTTGCCTGCGGCAGATCCTTCTGGAGAACATACTGCCGGCTCATGTGGCTCAGCATTTCTTGCGTACAGACCGTTCGAATGACTTGTACCACGAGAGCTATTCGTGCATTGCCGTTATGTTCGCTTCGATACCCAATTACAAGGAATTTTATGATGAAACCGATGTCAACAAACAGGGACTCGAATGCTTGCGGCTGCTTAACGAAATTATCTGCGATTTTGATAAGGTATGTATTTCCATATTATTGTCATCATCCCAACGCTCCAAAAAATAAACCCAACATATTTATGCCATGAGGCATATCTCTACATACACATACATATGTAGAAGTATATACAAATAAACCTATCGCGGAAAACCACATTTCCTTTTCCGTTCGATTTGTTTACCGTATTTTATATATTACTTTGCTAAACTTTATGTATATATCGTCTTTTATATCCTTTTAAAAGCTCCTGCTGAAACCGAAATTTAGCGGAATAGAGAAAATCAAAACAATTGGCAGCACGTATATGACGGCATCAGGATTGCGGCCGGGAAAGGAAAAGGGCTCTAGGGTGAGTTTAATTCGTTCACAAATTCAATTGGGATTGTATTTTGTATATAGTACGTCGTATAAAACTTTATATATTTGTGTGTATTTTTTATATATTATATATTTATCTATTTGTATATTGCGTGCGTGAGTTGGTGTATGTATCTTCAGACGAAATTTGATTTGACAAATTAAGTTCCGTAGATAATAACCGTACTTATTATTTTTTTTTCTAAATTGGTTTACGCCGCATTTAATTTGATGTTGTTTATTTCTTTGGGCTAAAGGACGAAAGCAGGACACAGGAGCACAATGTAACGGTTGTGGTTGAGTTTGCAATTGCGTTGATGGCCGTTTTGGATCAAATAAATCGCGAGAGCTTTCAGCGATTTCGTTTACGCATAGGACTGAACCATGGACCGGTTATTGCTGGTGTCATTGGTGCCCAAAAGCCTCAGTATGATATTTGGAGTAATACAGTTAATGTGGCCTCGCGCATGGACTCGTGTGGCGTCATGGGTCGTATGCAAGTAATTTATTGTCTTGGATTAAATTATAGAAAACAATTATTAAGCGGAAATTAACTTTTCAACCGAGCAGACAACCGAGAGCACTGCTAATGTACTGATGGCCGCAGGATATGTGTGCGAATGTCGTGGACCCATCTACGTTAAAGGAAAGGGCACCCTTACCACATATTTTGTGAAAACCCCATACGATGATAAGATTTAAGATAGCTCACTTGTGTAGAACTCTTATACGAGTATATAAAGCTTTTTCGACAAAAATTATACTATAAATATATTGTATTATTGTATATAGATATAAATTGTCTAGGTACAATGTTGCTGCTGTTTTCATTGTTTGTTATCCTATGATTTGTACACCTTGTTTTAAAGATTTGTTGTGTACAATTTTCTTATAGTTAATTGTTTTTTTTTTAGTTTTTAGGAAAATTGCTGTTCAGTGCGCTTTTTATTACAATTTTAAGAATATTTTTATAACCGCTTTTGTAAAGTGTATTTTTCGATGTGTACAAATAAAATAAATGTGTATAGAATAGATTTAGGGTGATTTTTTTTTGGGGTGCCACACGAGCTAACGTTTGTCCAATCCAGGAATGACGGCCAGGTAGGTGTTGCTGTGTGTTCTTGGGATTGGCAGGGAATCATTTACTATATGGCCAAACGCTCAATTCGGCCTTATACTGCCAACAACTAGAAGCAAGCAATCGCCCAGAATCGGACACCTTTAGACACCACGTGACTATGTTAATATATGTTCCTGTCAATGGCGAACGCGTTTGGTGGTAAACAGTTTGCCTCAAAAGAGAGGCCTGTCCGAATATTTTGCCAATTTTACGATCGAGGTATAATGAAGATGGAATCTCGATGGCAACAAGAAATAGAACAAAACGGCAAACATTTGACTTAAATCAGATGATTTTAAATGTGTGTGATTTTAAAAAGGAATAAAAAACCGAACGAACTTATTGAAAAATCTTAAGTTTGTTGGTGGTGGTTTTTGTCCATATTTATTGCAATTTGATTTATAGCTCAGACTTGAAGTATGGTTTAAAGTCCGAAGCAAGAATAAGCTTTGATGAATTTTGGTTTGGATTGATTGTAGCTATATTGAAGAGAAGAAGAGTTTTTGTATCTCGTCTTAGGTTGAGGGAAATCACGCCAGTAAGTAAAAAAAATCTATGGTCGGGCTGGTTCTAAAAGCACGAATTTCAGAGTAGTGGATAGGGTCAATTACTGGAAGGATAGACATCTCGCGAATAGTAAGCATAGTTTTTCTGTCTGTTCCCCATTTTTTTGCTGAAGATTGCAAGGGAAATTGTGTTTAGAATGTTAAATCATTTGTTCGCTTTTGTGTTCAATAATTTTATACGGGATTCGCAATAATTTAGCAGTGATGTCCAATGTGATGCCTTAGATACTTGGCGGTATCATTGGGTGGGACCTGGCTGCCATTTATAAGCTAAGCAGGGATATTGTGAGGTTTTCTTAGGCGACATAGGTGGACCATACTAGTTTTATGTGTTGAGAATTGAAAACCTACCTTACAGTTGTGTGAAGCAGATTATTAGTATCTAATTCTGGGATACTTCTGATAAACATCATTGGATCGCCTACAGTATTCTATTCATGGGTTTATGTGATTTGTGACAGAATAATGTGTATGCGAGAGGATACCGTTATTCTGCTCAAATGATCACAAAAAACTACTGATGTAGAAATTTCGGCGTACAACAACAAGGCACTTATTTTGTATTGTATATACATACGCAGTTGATGCTAACCTTTATTATTTATATAATTCAACAACGGGTAATATAATTAATTTTGCTCGTCCATAAAGTCAACAAGAGCGAATAGCATTTAAAACTGTTTTCTATAGTTTGATTTTCGGATGTGCTGCTTAGTGATAAATAAAATAGATCAACTGCGCTAAATCTGTCAAATTTGTGGCCGGTTTTTGCTTGACAAAGTCCATGATATAACATAGCCTCATCTACAGGGTCGAACTAAATACTGCCTACACAAAATATATTTCTTTCAATAAATGCTATAATGTGTAAATGTCACCTCTATTACCAGGTGATGATGAAGTCCATGAAGTTTTCAAGCGAATTTGAAGAATGCCTTCACTATTAAATGGAATTATTAACATGAAATTAAAGTATTTATATTTGTATTATTATTATTTTTATTCGATATTAATTATTAATTATTAATTATTAATTCATTGTATTATTTGTGTCCGACGAAAATTCTGTAGATCAATATCCATGTTATCCATTGTATAACTTTTATTATTTTAAATCGCGCGTCAATAATAAATTACGTTCTGTCAATAAACTGTCGAACCAACGCGGGTTCCGCGCGAACCAATTTGCGGAGGCTTGCGGCGTCGGCGTTACGAACGCTGATTAGTCAATGCGAGATTAGTCGACGCAGGCTTCAAAATTCCGCGTCTATGGATTCTAAGCATAGTTTATATACACTAATCACTAGAGAAGAAACATTCAAACAAAAATTCAGCAAACATCATTGTTCTCCAAATGCATACTAAACCAAACAGGGTGTTCGTATCACATTCTTCATTCTTGTTAGGGTGATGACAGCTCATGTTTTGAGGTTACAATTTCTAACACACAAATCATATGAAATATGAAGTGAAAATGAAAAGTATGGTATCGGTTTGACAATTTATGCTTGTGGTTTTATTTTGTAGAAGGAGTTAACAATCAGAACAGACTATCCAAAAATTGTAAACAATTAGCGAAATTATGCTAAAGTGTCAATGCAGAGAATTATCCATAAGCGATGCTGAAATGGGTTTGCGCTCCTGTGTTCGTGATGTTCAAGACCAAAAGTGTACTTCAGCCCCTTATTTTTCTGAACCCAAAACAGAAAAAAATATTTGGGGGAAATGAAACCCTTAAGGGTGAGAGGGTATCAAAGTTTTAAAAAAGTCGTTTTTAGGGGTTGGAGGGGTAGGTACCAAAGGGTGTAAGGAATCAAATGAAAGGCATTACCTGATTTAAAATAAAATAATAATAATAAAATTGGTTAACCCTTATGGGAGATAGGGATAAAAGGTCATTTTTTGTATTTATTTTTATATTTATTTGGAGTTTGTAAAAATTATACTTTAGGCGTGGTGACAGTTTAAAGTCAAAAAAGTAATGAAAAACACTAATAGTTTTTTTAGAGGTGAGGGTTGTTTTTTTTTGGTGTATATATAGTATAACTATAACTTGAAAAAAAAATTAAAGAAAGTAAAGTAAGAAAGAAAGCAAAATATTGTATTAAGGGTGAAAGTCGGGGGGATGAAATATAAAATGAAGGGTAGTGTAAGGTATTGTAAATACCTATCATTTAAAAAAATATTGAATTGAAAATCGGACATAATTTGTGGGAGTTATGTGGAAAACTAATTTGAGGCAATTTGAAAAAAAGTTGAAAAGTGTATACATATAAGTGCACTTACAGCCTCTTATTCAGTACACATCTTCTTTTTACACGAGGCACAGCTCACTTGCAAGATGGCGGCAAAATTCAATTGAAAGGCGATTTGGAGATTGGAAGAATTGGTGAGGTGGAATAGTTAAAAAATTTAAATATTCAAAATCGCGTTTGAGCACTCCTGTAGATTCGCCCCAAAAGTATCTACTATGATTTCTTCAACTATTGTTTCTTTGGTTCAGTTCCAACTGGCCCACCTGAGATGTTGTGAGCATTGAAATAACCTAAAAGAATATATGTAGATCCAGTAGTTGCTGTTTTAAGTTAAGAATATCTCGCAAAGAAAATCTTTCAAGAGGGGGCATGTATTAGCAAAAAAATTAGAGTTGAATTCATGAATTGGGTAGTAAATTATGCCTTAACTCCACTACAAACCAAATACCAAAAACCAAGAACCATTTACTGCATTTCACTCGTACACATGCTAAAATTGTATGATTTTTCTCCCTCTCTCAAAAAAAAACCACATAAACACAGCTTTTACATGTGTGTTGATAAAAACCATATAAGAAATCTCTCCTAATATCTCTACATTTTGAGTTGCGTTCTAAAATCATTAAGAAAATACAAAATAAATGTCAAACATCATAAAATATCAATAACAAAAATGTTACATAAATATTGATATTGTTAATGTTTGTGGAAGAGGTTTATAAAATATTTCTGAAATAACCAGAAATTACCAAAAATTGTAGTTTTACTGGCTCACATTACATCAACTCACGTACCGCATAAATTAAAGTTTGTTTTTATTGATCGTTTTTTTGATCGTCTTTAACCTCACTAATATACCCTGCCAATTTGAAATACACATTTATCACATTTAAATGTAATATTTTGAAGAGCTCCTCTAATATGAGGAAATGCTTCAAATCATTTAATGTGCAACTAGCAGCAAGATGACCAATTTTTTAGCTGGCATGGGAAGTCGGCAATAGAGGCAGAGTTAAGAGTTAAATAAAGGAAAGGAACCATTTCTACGGTTGCAACATTGCAGCTCAAGCGCAAGGAAGTCGTTGCAGAGTTAGACCGAAAACTCGACGCAGGTCACGTGACACTGACCCAATTAAAACAAGTTGCGCTATGAGAGAGCAAATTTCAAACCTCATTCACTCTAACAACTTTCTAATGCAAATGTGCATATTTTTGAGATATCTCCATGAACCGATATCTATCTTGCTGGCACCACAAACAACACAGTGGACCTGTTCCCATGATTAGCACAATTACGAGATCATTCGACTATTCGCAACCGACCTAAAATACGAGAGTAAGCTTTAAACTTTGATAAGCACAAACTTAATTTTTGTCACTAATTCTAGTATAGAAAATATCGTTTGTCACTATTCAATAGATAAAATTCCACCGTTTGAAACTCGTATAATTCGTCTCCGGCAACAACAAAATACTGACGAACATGTTTGTGTTAAAAAATTGAAACTCCAAATCCAAAAAGTCTTGAGCGCAACGGATTTATTTTTTAAGTTTTTGATATACAAAAACGATCGCAACAAAAAACAATAATCTTATGGAAAAAACGCAAATAATTATTATATATATAAATATTGAATATTGATCTAGTTGACCCAGATCCAAGTGCCAATATATCGATAAAATCTAAACCCACACTTGTATACTTGCGATAATTTATACACGTTTCGAAGAAACAACTTATTGTGCCGAACTTACGACTTTGCTTTCACCCACACATACAAACTTGCTTTGGTATATACTTATAAATACAAATTGCTTAAGTGGAAACTTTTGCGGCATTCAAAAAGTTTGATAATTTATGGTCCAACTTACCTCCGGTGTTATATATTGCAGGAGCCGGCGCATTAGCACCGTTCACAAATTGCGCCCACATTTTAAACATGCAAACTCGAAGAACCAGAGTACAGCGATGCATTTCCATTCCATATTTATGGTGAATCCCAGAATCCAAAAGTTCCACAAGTTCTAGTAATTTGTGCCACTAAGTCTCTCAGGCATTTTTCATGGTGTCAGCTGACTCCGGAACAAATCGTTTACAAAAAGCTCTTTCTATTATATTACAGGAGTTTTCAATCAACCTCCACCCTCTATACGCATTATAGTAAAGCTTAAGCGTTGCGCATATAAACACGGTTCGTCAATTATTTAAATTACTGCATAAACATGGGAAACCTGTAAATGTATTTTTCAGTTCATTCGCAAAAACATTTTACGAAAATACAATTTTTCCTCTTTGCGTGTATTTCTACCATATCCATTAGCAGAAACACCACGTGCACACGCACACACATACACAACATATACTATATACATATAGATGATTTATAATATAAAATATCACATATAAACACGCACACATATATAACATTAGCACATATACATTCTGAGCACCAGGTACATTGCACCGACAAAATACAAAAACAAAACACTGTAAAAATTGCACCTAATTTATTTTACAATGCTGTTAAAATTATAATTGGCGCAATGTGTCACAAGGGAAAATGTGGGGGAACATCGAAACATACATTTAGACTACCCTCCAACTGAAAGCACCCAAACACATTCATATACATACGAGAAAATAAAATATATAAACATTTTTAAAGATATGAAATCTGAAGTTCTTTTACGTGTACAAAATCTACCTACAAAATATATGTTTTATTAACATTGTATACATCCCGGAAAAGTAGGAGATTGTGATTTATTAAATTGTATTATCCACTTCATTAAAATTGTAAGCTGGGCGGACGGGCGTGGGCGGCTCGGAAAAGTACTATATAGCCCTAACTTCCAGGACAAGTGCAGGCGTATATGTTCACTCTTCGCGGTCTATGGCGTTCGTGTGCCAAGTAAATTCATGCTTAACTTTATAAATGTATATATAAAGTGCACACGAAATAATGTATAGCTACCAAACTATTATATGTTATGTTATATACATTTTATTTCATGCACGAGCAAAAGCTTGAATAAACCGGAGAGCAGCTTTTCCGCGTATGTGTGTGTGTATGCATTTTTCAATAGGATGCATCTGCGCTTTACGACGCTACGTTGCAGTTTATATTGTTGTGATTTACGATTGGACATATTCTCGGAATGTTTGTGTATGCGATTTAGAGGTTTTTATTCTTCTGACAAGAGAGCAATTTTCTATGTGTCCATGCAGGTACACAAGGAAATTTAAGCATAGTATGTATGGATAATCTGACGAAAATATATTTAAAAAAAATAATATATTAGGATAACTCAGATATAGAAAAATTGATATTTAAAAAAAATATATTGTAATAATATAAAAAGGCTTTGAGCCAGTGTGAAACTGAATTCACTGGAATATTTTCATGAGAGATATGGGGCACACAGTGTAGTATTTTGTAGTAAGATCGGTCGAAAATCTGTAACATTTTTAAGAGTTATGATAAAATGTTGAGGTAATATACGTGTTGAAAGTTGATAAAAAGGTATTTTAATATTCTTCGAGCGCCTAACAATATTTCCAGAGCTGATTAATAGTCTAAAACAACCTACGATTGCACCCAACAACTAGTGATTTAAGTAACTTTTATTTATTATTAAAAAATATATTTATCATTTATTGCTTTATATTAATGTAATGTACACATGGTACATACCTTTTTTAATATACTACAATGTTTATGTGTGCATGTTTATTTAAATATTATCATTTCTCTTCATGACAATGTTCGAGTTTTCCTGGACCCATCTGAATGTTGAAAGTGCTACTTTTGGAGTGTATTTTGTAAATTGTAAATTGATTTTATGTAAATTGTTTAATGTAAATTGATTTATGTAAATTGTGTTTATGTAAATTGTTTTTATGTAAATTGTATTATGTGAATAATCAATCCACTAATCGAATACGCCAATGCAAAATATAAAAACTGCACACAGTGCGAATTTGCGTGCAATACTTGTTCACAAATTGCACCTAGATTTGCACTGGGCATTTTTTAATTTTCTGCTTTGGTGTTTTCGAGACTGCATAGATTTTGCACTAATTTGCCTCTGAGTGCCAATTGGCACTGTTTTTACACCCTTCCTAAAACTTCGTGATTTTAAATCAAATTTGTAAACCAACACATTTTTAGCTCTGTTTGCTTTCAAATTTATATAAATAAATGAATTACAAATTCCTATAAAAAATTAAATTTATTTTATTTCACAATTTATTTAAAAATTTTATAATACATAAATTAGACGTTTTTTGTGCTTTCTTTGTAGATATGGGTATTAAAAATTAGTATGAAAACCATATAAACTAATATCTTGGTTTTTTACTTACAGCAAATAAAATTTGTGCATGTGTTATTGGTTGTATTTATAAAATAATAGTTAATGCAACAATAAAGCACAATTTAATAATATTTTCTCAATAATTATTTAATAAAAATTTTTTTAAGAAACTTTTGTATTGAAGAAATTTAAAATATAAATCAATATTGAACAAAGCAATTGCACTGAATTGTATTTGGTTAGCACGTACACTAATTTATTTTGTCTGTAAATGAAATTTTATTTTATTTTTTAAATATAGGTAATGGAATTGAATTCAATTGAATAAAAGATCTATAGAATTTAAATTATGTAATGTATTCTCTGAGTTTTGACAAATATAAAATAATTCTACTGATTGATTCATAATCAAAAGATTGTATTTTTAAAATCGAAAACTAACATTTTTTATCTTAAATATTAAATATTTAATATTGAATGTAAATACTGCCGAATAAAACAAAATATGCGATAAACCCGACAATTTATCTCTGACAAATTATTAAAAAAAAATTGAACAAATCTCTTACACATTGACCGAGTTAAATTGACTCCAGATACATTGTCGCGATACCATTTAGATATCCATTGATCAGGTATCAGGTATAAAATATAAATACACAAAATATACTTTGAGCGTGGTTCTCATTGGATCGATGCCGCACACCGGATATATTGACCATTACGGGTTCACACGAGTGGTCAGGATATGCTAATGTGCTGTTTGTGCTGTGCTACTCCTATTGGAGCTACGTTTCTCTAACACTCACAACACATCCTCGAAGGTTGCGAGTCTTAATTTAATCTTTATTTCACGAATAAACCAAGCTAAACCATGCCAAAAATATACCAAACGAAATAAACCAAGCCAGCACGGCTCCGATGCACATCGGAAAATCGCATAATTCGGCTGCGGTGGCACGACATTCATCATCGTCATTGCGCGGCATGTGGATATATATCAGCAGGTGTTCGCGCAGTGCTTCGCATACATCGTCGAGAAATCTTGAAAAATTTTGTTGCGAGAATCGTTATAGTCAACCATAACACACAGCTAATAAAAAATGGAAAATGCAATTGTAAACAAACAAAATGAAAATACAAATGAAAACTTAAAAAAAAAAACATTACCAGATTTTATACTAAGCACAAATAAACTGAGAGTGAATTTCACGATACGCATGGTATATGGTACTAAATCGGCTTGGTTAAGGCGTTAACTGTACGATTTTATTTGGTTAAGAGGCTTGGTTTAAGTTAGGCGTAGTTTATCACGTGGTATAAGCAGTGAAAGTAGCAGAGCTTGGTCTATTATACCGTGCTAAACGCTCTTAACCATGGTCTTTTTCCAAATATAGTTTAATCGGGACATTAATTTTAAATTGAAAAATATAGTTAATCAATAATATTCATACAAAAATTAAAAATCGTGCAAGGACATTTTTATTTATTTTAGCACAAAGTACATGTAAACTGAAGAGTGTTTAATGTGAAAAAGATTTCTTATCTATTTTTGTACTTTTAGCCTCTACATCCCTTACAGTCAGTCAAATTCAAGTGATAAAATATTTAATTTAATGGTTTTAAATTACCACTTGGACCCCTAGCCCCTGCAGGGATTTTGCGACCGACTTATAGATATTTGTGAAGTTTAAATGACAATCTAATTAAATTAATAACTTTGTTGTGAAATAGAGTTATTGAATTTTGCTATTTTTTTGGATAATTATATCTTTTCCAGATAATGTTAAGCAATTGTAGGGTTTGCTGGTCATAATTTAGATAGAACCCCTGTTTCAAATCCGCATACTGTAGAGCTGACTTGGCTCTTATGTCTATTCGACTTTTTTATATCATTCGATTGACATCTTTTTTACACATTTGTCGTTTTGGGCTGAAAACGTGAAGATGTCCACCGAACGAGGGTGTCCGATTGACTTAAAATTATTGGTGGTCAAAAACTAGTCAATCAGATCTACTTAGAAGGAAAACGTGAAGTAAACTATAGAACTTTTTATTGGAATTTGTGGTTAAAAATAGGTCAATAAAAAAAACTATTTGGGGAGGCAATGTAACGTTGTCCTCAGAACTTATTTTGGTAAAAAAAAGGTTCGCAGATTTGTTTTAATTGTCGGGAAGCTGAATCGTTGTAATATCCATTATCTATTGATTTAGATAAAACTTATGATTTAGATAAACTTATCTAAACAAAATTAATAAATTTATATAAGAACTGGTAGGTCAGAAGAAGATCACCACATGAGTAAATGAGTTACAATCATAAGAACATACAATTAAAATATATTTAAGTTTTAAATGCGTTCTATTTACAAAAAACAGTTTTAAATAATCGGACATTTCATATCCACTGTGCAATATGGTACGAACAAAACGCCCTTAATTTTGATGGTACTCGTAAACTTGATAAACCGCTTGTTTTTAAAGCCGAAATGAATTAGACGGTTTTGTAAGCACCACTTTTATCGCAATACTACATTATTATCTCGCTTTTCACGTTTTCCACAAACGCCTGCGTGCCAGGTATATATTATATATGCACACTAACCACGCACTGAAAATCCAGGAGAAAAACCATTGCCTGAATTCAAATGAATTTTATATAGCTTAGCACTACTAGCTAACGCTATGGTGTGCTATCAAATTCTTTGTATGTATTTGTGTATGCCATAATACTTGCAGTGCAGGAAAAACAGAACTTTTGCTACTGGGAAATTATGAGGAGCACGTTTTGCAAAAAAAAACGAGCACGCGTGAAACTCTCTCACGTGGAAGATATTCTCGCCCACAGTAATTCGCTTTTGGTATGCAACACCATTTTCCGGTGTAAAATCAGAAACACACAGACACAGCCACACAAAATTCAAACAAACAACGAAGTGGGTTTTTTCATGGAAAACAATGTTTTCATGGAGATTTGTGCAACACCAACATTGCAGTTGTGTGCGCTCTGTACACTGCGTTATGCAATGCAGACAGGCAAAGATTTTCGACTGGATTTTTTTGTGGGTGTATTTTCTATATGATATGATTATATTATATAAATATATACTTTCATATAAATATACGTGTGCACACACGTGCATGTGTGCGTGACAGTTAAATCCGTTTGCAATTTATTTGCAGTCAAAACGAAACTGCGGGTTTATCTTTGTGCGGATTCATGGGACCTTGTAACGAGCCAGCGCAGTTCGAACATAAATCCAGTATCGTAAAACCGGGAGCCTACACAAATAAATCTATACATAAACACGCACATATAGTAAACTAGACGCAATAGGCCCTCTCCATATGATTTACTGCCCAGCCTAAATTGGCGCAAGCTTTGACGATGCGCTGTTAATGGCATACGCGAGCTCTGTATAAGCTCGGCCACATTGCGCTGTGCGGACAATAACCACCCAATACAAACTGGGATGACAATGCACACATACACATACATCCATTAAATTGGCACCCTTTGACCACGTTAACGATTCCTTGGGGATGCAAGCTAGCCTCAATATGATCGATACTTCTTAATGCCGATTATATACTATTCTGTGTGGCGCGCACGTGATAAAAAAAACCCTGGAACTCCATCAGAATGTACAATAAGCTGAAACCCCTTACCCTACATAATTTAACAAGTGAACCTCATGAGAGCAGCAGCACAGGCTTGCCGATATGCAGAGCATTCAACTCCATAAATAAGCTTGCAGATACTGAATGGATTTTGAGCAGAAGAGTCCAGGCAAAGCTCGCGATCGAATTTCATATGTGCTCGAGCACGTCAAACTGAAATTCAAAAGCGCGTTTTCACATGTAATCCTCGCATTCAGACAGAACATAGAAAATGCACCCCGACTGACCCAACGTTTCGTATATTGTCAGAGTCAGGAGAGTGCGATTTCGATAAGCTTAATCAGAATAGGGAAAATACTTTCGCAGGGCAAAAGGCACACAGACACATTTTCGTTCGTTAGACGGCAAAACTAATTGGAATGTTATGCGCGCGCGCGTCTGTGCGATAGCTGAGGATTATGTTTTTCTCGTTGCGGTACCAGAAGCCACCGTGCATAAAATGTGTGTAAACAATTCGATGAAAAACCTATTTTATAAAATTGAAATTGCAAGCGTATGCGTTAATAACAAACAGCGAACGAACGATCGAGATATATCCCATGGCGTTTAATTTTAAATGGCTTTTTGCATAATACGAGTATATAAATTGCAAGCACAGTTTCACACAAAAACACATAGCAAAATTGTGCGCACATAATTGATTATAATATATATTATGTAAAATACTTCAGAGCCCATGTGTATTTTCTATATATGTATGTACATAGGATGGCTTTGAATTCAGTTTATATGATGTATGCAAATGGCATCGTTTATGTCTAAAGACTGATACAGACATATATAAATATACTCATATTTTTTTTATTGTATTATTATATAGCAACAACAACACAAAAATCGCGCGGAACGTAAATAAAAACAATTTCACCGTGACTATGCAGAGCTGCTGCCGGTGATGCGGTGCTGTGTATGTGAGAGCTTAAAGCTCTGCGGGCGCTTATGTTTATTGCATTTTGAACATAGCTCGCCGGTGAGCACACTTTGGCGCCCGCGCGCAACTTTCACATTTACATGCTAGTGTTTTATGGCGGAAAAGCCGCATGCTTTTCAGTTATTCCTCATTTTATTTGCCCATAAAAATCTATATGAGTTGTTTGTATTATATATAGTTCTTTTTTGAAACATGCTACTGAACACATATATTGCTTGGGTAATATAAAATGAGCTGCATAAATTACTCGTTTCTCCGAAAAGCTTACACCGAAATTGCAATAACATCGCTGTGTTTGGAGATTATACATAAACAGACAACAGAAACTGCAACAAAAAGTAAGCACGCACATATTGTGTATTTCAGTTGTTGCGGCATGTAACTTTACGAGCTGCAATTCAGTAATATTGCGCGCGAAATTCCCTGCACAGACGAAATTAATAACTAATTTCATGTAACATAGTTAAATAGTAGTAGTAGTAGTAATAGTATGGTTTTATTGGAATTGTTTCATATACAAAATAATAATTATTATTTGGATGTTATGCATTTTAAAATATGTGATAAAAAATATTTATAATTTTATTCTGCAAGCACACGTATTGCAATTAAACGCCGTATAACTTCGTGATGCAACAAGCTTTTATTATCGTAGAAGAATAGCTGTTTTTATGGAGTTTAATGTACTTTTTCGGAAAGTACCGCATCTTCTCTGCAAAGTTAATAATACAATAGATTTTGTGAAGTTGGTGATGTCTTCGGCGAAACTAATCATATCTTTGGAATGGTGGTTTTCGTCTTTCATCTGGTGTGGAGCAAATCTGACGCAAATCGAACTTTGCCCAAATCATACTTGGAGTACTGTCTCATGATTGATATATATAGATTCCTTCGATCCCTATTCGGGACATAGGGCATAGCGTAGCGTAGGACATAGTAACTACTCCACGATGAATGGATATCAGAATTTTGCGGTCTCATCCAGACCAATATTATCATGTGATGAGACTAGATTTCTGGTCGCTGCATCATAATTTGGATTCCGTACGAAAAGTGGCACCCAAGACTGTATCGCTGTCCTTTCAGCAGACATACAGCAGACTTTTGAACAGAAAGCATTTAGCCTTAAGGCATTTATGGATATTGAAGCTGCTTACGACAATGTTGTAATTGTTGTAATGTTGTAAATGAAAAAATATCTTTTCTACTGAACACTGTGTTACGAATTTTATATTTTGTAATAATTTATTGAGTGCTGAGTGTACACTTAAAATCTTAAAATCGGTATGATCATAAATCTCATAAAACTTAAGTCTTATAAAACTCACAATAAATATTACCAAACACAATTTAAACTCTCAATTCACAAGACTCACAATTCACAAAACACACAGTTCTTGAAAACCATATTTCTCGACACTAAAAGTGGCGTAATAAATTATACGTAAAAACATAAAATCAGCAACTGTAAGAGATTTATTTAGTATGAGTTTAAACTGTAAAATAAATATTTTACGTTAAACGCCATCCGCAATAAAACATTTACTATTGTCAGTATCAAGTTTGATTATTGCAAATTGAAGTTGGCAATCCGACATTTCAAAACCATGAAACCTTTGAAGAAGGTGCCCTCGAAAAAGCTGATCGATGTTAATCTCCGGATTGACGGAAGATGGTTGAGATATCAGGGAAGAGACAATGAGAAAATGTGCTAGGGTCAGAACATGCAAGTCATCCGAAACATCACCAATTGAATAGAGAGTTCGAGAATTTACACTGACCTAGATTTGAATAAGTACAGAAGACAGTTTCTCAAACGTAATTGTAGAGATGCCAACGATACCCTATAAGTGAAATTTGATGGATTTGACTCCGCCTTTCCAGAATTTACAATAGTTCGACGGTGATGCCAGTGGAATGAAATTCCAATTGATTTCCATTGGCCAGAAATTCTATGATCATAGTTTGATCCGACTGGAGACCACGTCGATGAGCGGAGTTTTCACTAATAAAGTTGGTACCACGATCGCTATAGCTGACTTTGTGTGTTTGTAATTCCGAAGGCATAATTCATCGGAGGGTAAATGACGCCAACAGTTTTCCATTGATGTGGGTGACCCTTTAGCCAAGCAAGCACAATTGTAAAATCCGTCCATGCAATAGTCTTTATTTCATATAGTTGTAAGGACCATTTGACCTTTTTGAATTGGCTCCAAATAATTCTAGCCTTAGAGTGAGACTTTTTTTAGTGGAGCCACCTTTGTCTGTCTTAGCAGCTAGAAGTGTGTCAGAGACTGAACCGTCATATTGTACGACATTAACGTAAACTACGGCAGAGAAGGCCTTCATTGACGCATCCGAAAATGCATGAAGTTCGATTAATTGAAGAGATCTGGATGTTCCAACCCAGCGGAGAATTTTTATGTTTTAAACTTATATTATTTCTTGTCTAAACTCTATCAAGAAGTTCCGGCAAATTGTCGTCCTAATCGAGCTTTTCGGGCCAAAGAGGTTGCAGCATGATGTTTGCTAAAATTATGATCGGGTATCACCATGGAGCTTTGACACATCTGATAGTGTGCTTCTTTTGGTTTAATTGATGTTTAATGGCAATGGATGTACCTTAAAAACGATGGTGTCAGAAGCTGGATGAAAATTTCCTTCAAGGATCTTGATCGACTGGTCGTCACAGTTGGTATCTAACATAGACTTTAGTTCTTTATGTAAATGAAGAAGCAATTTTTGGTTGTTTGATGCCTATTTATAGCCTGATCAATAAGAGTATGGTAACCTGGGCAGATGGTGTTCAAACTGGACCTTTTCTAATTCCTTGCAGCAACAGTAAATTTCATATATCTGTACCGAGAAAGACATCGATTTTTCTTGGATCCTAGAATTTTGGATCAGCCACTGCTCAACAATGATGCATGTGGATGAAAGTTGCCCATTTTAAGTGAATAATTCAAGGGTATCAAACAGTATTGTGAAATTTGTGAAATGTGTGATGATTATACACGAATATTGAATCGTCTAGTAGAGATAAGGGTCTAAATCTCTAGTTGGTGATGTTTTCCATTCATTATTAGCCTAATTTCAGTGGCTATAATTGTGTATCTGCATTGTTCTGGTTCCGGAATATTTGTTGTTGGCTTTTGGTGCATTGTGTGTATGTAGATTTAACATATTCATTTTTTATCTGCAGTTTGATATGCATCAGCTGGTATAATTGGTATAAAATCAATTGTGTGCGATTTGGCAACACTTGTATAATTAAGTTAGGCATGACCAAAACTTATAAAAAAAGGTAAAGAAAGGGCCAACAATTGGTGGCAAGGTGGAAAGGTCGTTAGTTGAAGTAGTGGTGTCAAATTAAAGGTATTAAACATATATTATTTAAAAATGCAGAATAAATCTAATTATAAAAAATAGGGTGATAGGATAGGAGTAAAACATAAAAGGTAAGGAATTGGCGCACAGTGCAGTATTATCTTGGGGTCTGTGGAAATTATATTTAGAGTTACAGTTAAAAGTAAAAAAAAAGAAAAAAAACTCTTTAGAAGCCTATGGTAACTTAGTTTCTAGATATTTTGGAATCTATCCTCAGCACTTTAAATTATACTTAATATGAATCAGCACTCAAACTCATAATAGAGTAATAACAATTACAACACTTTATAAAATGGTAACCATATAAAGTTATAAAACTTAAGTTAGGAGTGAACATGACCAACTTATTATTATATACATAAACTCAATGCTGTTCCCTTTGATGTGTGCTTTTTGCCTGAACTCAAAATTCGGTTAGACTTCGTTTGTTTGAAAATGCATACATATACTGAATGAGTGCATGCGGTTTAGTGTAATTTAATAAAATGAGAAATAGGAGTCTGCATAACTCACATATATCCATAATATATCAAATGTAACATATTTTATATATTATGTATATATTAGCTGCGGCATAATTTATGTGTGGCTATTATAGTCACCGGGATTCTGTATACAGTATATGTGACCGCTCTCTGTAACGCACTGCATCGACACCTATAGTGCAAGCGGGCTAGTCTGCAGTGAACAGGTTAAATTTATTATCCACACCACGTCCACTTCACACAAGCTCCATATATTTGGTTTCCAAGACCGCTGGCATATATATATATATAGCTTCCCGGTTTTACATAATTTTTAATTTAAATTATTTGATTATACGAGTATTCGATCAATATGTTATATTATATGTAAAAAATGGCAAAGTTTACATTTTAAATTAGGTATATAGAATACTAAAAAAATACCTACTCCAGGCAGAAAATGTTAGTAATTCTATCTGCGAAAATGATAAAAAAGCAAAATTCATTGTAATCCTTGCTTACTTTTATATTTACACAGGACCATTTCTCTCCAAATAAGATTTTTTTATGAAATTTAATAGAAAGGGTAGCTAGGTCCACCGACGAATAATTAGTTATTTTCTGGCCATATTTTAAAGCATCACTATATTTCAATACAATACAAAAGACAACGTGTGTAAATAGTTTACCCTTTTTTAATTATATTTTTTAAATATTTTAGATCTACATAGATATAAACATATAGTCAATAAAAAATATAATAAATAAACAAGTATCATGTCAAATTGGGATTGTGCTTGCATTCGATGAACGACCAAAAGCAGGAGTGGCTGATAATTTAACCAAGACAATTTGTCTATTGGCAATCAGTGTGTTATTAGATTATGTGTTATTATGTGGCTATGATGACACAATCCAGCATATTGCTATATATTGCTAATAAATTTTGAGAAACGAGTAGAGCGGAGTGAACTGAGCTTACTTCTCTAACTAGGTCTTTGACAAATTCAGGAGTATGAGACGAGAAACTTAGAGGCAGCTTCCGTACACCGACCTCTGAAGATAATCGACAATTTCATTATCTCATGAGAACTAAGTGAAATCCTTTAAAATTTTATTTGCAACTTGGTACTAGCATTGTTTTCTGTGAACTCCAGCTTTTGATCAATGTAACTGCTTCCGATTTACTTAGCACCATATCCAATGGTGTTTGCTTTATAACATTCTACAAAGTCAGACTAGCTCTATTTTCCATAAGTGTCCTTATCACATCCGTATGTGCAACAACATGCAAAACAATCTCGTTTTCCCAGCACAGATTCTGTGCATTAACCATAGCTCCAGATCGCAGAGATTTTAGCAACATTTCCGAATTTCCAAAGGCAGCTGCCACATACAGACAGAAAACCCGGATATTGATATGTACGATCCACAAATAAGTGAATTAGAATTTTAAAATGTGAGACTTAAATAGAATAGACAAACTAATAGAATAATCAGTTTTATTGTTCTTCAATAAATACTTTGTAATTGTACATCTCAATGCAGAATTTAAATCTAAATATCGACATTGACTTTCGAAAGTCATTTTAAGAATAAAGAATAAAGTTATTACTTAAAAATTCTTTTCAATTTTCGTATTATATAACGTCATTGAATATGATACATTTTATATGTTCGTCAATAAGATTTTTCTTTCCGTCATCACTAAAATATATGTAGTCTTACTACACGACAAGTTTAAAAAAATTATAATTAAATAATGATTAACATAGATCTGACTATTTGGAATTATATTAACATGATAACTCGGTTTCCAACGATAACTATTTTTCAGAAATCTTGATATTATAGACAGGAAAAGCTCAGTTTTATAAAACATAACCATAAAAGCAAAAACTCATCAAACCCACAATAAATAATAAATAATAGTAGTATTTATGAAAAGCACACAAATGTCGTTTTTGAAAATAATGGACAAATGTGAAGTTTTTATCTATTATATAAAATATTTATTTATTTAATCGATATTTTTTTAAAATGATGATGTAATCCTGTTTAGTTCTTTTTTATCTATTCTTATTTAAAATCGCAACCATTTACAATTAAAATTGATATATAAAAGTTAATGAATAGAATTTTTATTTTGTTAAATCATCAGAAATACATTCTCTATTATCTGTCTGTAAACATATTTTATAAAAAAAAACACTATGATTTTAAATCCGATATTTTGAACGATCGTCCTAAATATAATCAAATTTGAATTGTTGCAATAAAATCAGGTATTTATTATTATCACCAAACACACCCAATTGTGTGTCGGTTAATAACACTTAATTTTTTTTTGTCCATAATTCTGTACTATATATAAATATCAAATGCATCAGTTTTGTTGTATTGAACAAATCTATATATATTTGTTTGTTCTAGCTTGCTACGTATTTATAATAAATATGTGTTTATATGAATGTATTTATTTAAAAAAATCTAATATATTTATAATTATATAAATTTAATTAAAAAACTCATCTTCTATTAAAGTACTTAAAATGTCTTCTTTATTATAGTACTGAAATCAATATAATTAAAAAATATGAAATTCAAACTCATTTTGTAATCCTTTTTAAAACGAAAAAAAAATAGAAAGTATAGCTGTAACTTGCAAAATACTTTCCAAGTAAAATGGTTCTTTAAAAAAAAAAACTTACTTGCGTTTTACCGATTTGAATTTACAAAAATAAGTAATTGGAGTTGTGTGATATTTTAGGGAATATGGTGGAATGGAATTATGGTGGAAACATGAATTGTGGGTTTCAATAATTAAATTGGCTGATTATTAAGGGGTTACATGGGTTTCAGAGGCCAAAAAAAGCTTATTTTCTCGAAAATTTTTCACTCACTACAGAAGAGATTTTATTAAAAAAAATATTACATAATATTAAATAACTTTTGAACATTTTACAAATTTTTGATGAGAAAATATGATAAATTGAATAGATGGCAGTCGATTTTCGCAGGTGTCTCGACAAAAAGGTATCTTTATCTGAAAAAAAAAAATCTTTTAGTATTAAAGTAAAACTAATCTCTGAACGAAGGATTTATATAAAAAAAAAATTGAAATTGTGGCAGTGGTTTTAAGGAAAGTGTCACTTTTTGGGTAAACATTTCGGTATTCATTACGTTGTCAAATCCTTCGTACAGGGACTTCAAATGATATTTTAAAGAAGTGTTTAAAATTTGGGCGAGCTCAACCGAATAGTTTCCGAGAAATTTTGACTACCGATTTCGAAAAGTTTGTTTCGAGAAAAGCGCGTTTAAAGTTTTGTGTAACTAAAAAGTGAAGAATTTTACATAGAATCGTCGATTCAGGTCCATAAAGCACCTGTCCTGCTTCACTTATGATGTCTAGGGCATCTTTTAGCTGAGATGAATTCGTGCCTCACGATTAGAAGCATTGGCTCTTTTGTCGGCCATCAATATGCGATGTACATCTTATTACCGTTACATTACATTACCGTTACACACTTTGTCCTCTCCATTTGCACTTATAACATAATATTAGAGCACCTCATAAAAGTAGATAACGTGGAAAATTACAAGAAGAAAGTCGATTATGCAATACTGTAACGTAGCATCCTCTGGCACGTGGATTTCATTTTGTGATTTCTTTTTCGGCCTATCTTTTCGAAAGTCACTTTTTTATCACCAAGTAATTATTTATTATCAAAATTTTCGTGGTTTGCGATCAAAAACAAAGGATTTTTATCTGTCAAGCTCGTCGTGCAATTATGATGTTATAGCACTTACGGAAACGTGGTTGATTTCATCCATTTATGACAGCGAGCTGTTTGACCATAACTATACTGTGTATAGGTTTGACAGATCGGCCGTCAATAGCTGTAGAGAATGGCTAGGTGGTGTTCTATACGATCCGAGATCTGTAGTCAAAAAGTCATCGTTCCAGAGACAGAGTCGGTTGAAATTATCTTCATCAAGCTGTGTGTAGACAAGCAAAATATTTTCATATGTTTTTTTTGTATATTCCAGCTGGCGCACCAGACGCAGTGTATCTTAATTATGTTGATGCTTTGACTAAGTTTTTTAATAACATAAACTTATTAATTACTGACACTGTATTTGTGGTTGGAGATTTAATTTTGCCTTTAGTCAAATGGACGGCCGATTGCAATAACAGTAACATGTTGTTGCCTGCAGAGTTTGGAACGAGTGTTGAGACAAGCATGTTTTGTAGCCAGTCTGACGATGTAATAGTTCAAAAATGTGCTAGTTCGTTAAGTAGACTTGCAGACAATGCTTGTCACAGACTTTACTATTTCTATACAGGAAACTTTACCTAAATGATGTAATTTTTATAATAAATGTACATATGACTCTAACACTTCCGATTGTCAGTTTCTATATTAAATGTGTTTGTTTATTGATGGCAATAAAACTACTTAAATTAAATATATGGTTATATGGTTAGTATATATAAGTCATGCGTGCATTGTTTTTATTTAATATTGTGTGTCTTGATGGTGGTTACGGTGTGAAAGACAGTGGGACTCCGTAATCTGTAGTGATGAGTCCAGATTCGAAGTTTTCTTTGATGATACAAGCTATCGGGTTATGCGAACACCAAACGATGCACTTGATCCCGAGTGCTTGAATAAGAAAGTCAAATTTGCGCCTTCTGTAATGGTCTGGGGTTGCATGTCCGCCAAAGGTATTGGCTCGCTATACATTGTAGATGGCATCATGAATGCTGTCAAGTACCAGGACGTGCTGGAACATCACTTCACCAGACCTAAGTACTGAATATGGAGAATATGCAGAAGTACCATGGCTTGGTTCGAGAAAAATGTTGTGCCAGTTCTGCCCTGGCCATCAAGCTGTCCAGATCTCTCTCCAATCGAGACTTTGTGGGGTTTAATGAAGAGAAACCTACGAAAAAACCCATGTTCAACAAGAGCGGCTTTAATAGATGAGTAAGGAACTTGTTAACACAATGTCACGACGAATTCAAGCCGTTGTCACTCAAAAAGGTTAAGCTACATACGGCGCTCTCGGTCGCTACAGTCATGAGAGGGAAAGTTCAAAAAGCTATTTCTCCTAGAATTTCTGAAAATTCTGATGGTTTTCATTTAATTTAAACACCTTAAAGATTACGAATTTCTGCACACAGCCGTACGATTTTAGGGTTCGTGAAAATTATACTTTCGGTGTGGCGGCAGTTTGAAGTACAAAAAATAATGGCAAAAATAAATTCATTTATAAGTTAGAGTCAGGAATTAAATAATTTGTTAGGGGTTTTTGAGTTTTTTTTTTGCATCAAAGTTACTGTAAATACCTTAATAAAAAGGAAATTTGTGGGCAGAGTTATGTGTACAATTTTTACAATTTAATGTTTTTTTCCTGTTATGTTATTAAAGTAACTATTCAAGGCTGCTGTGCGTTTGCGAGTTATTAACTCATTTTTGGTTGACCTATTCAAAAAGTTTGTCGTGTAAAAATAATTTATACAAATATTTTTTTAATAAATAGGTTTTTAAAGTGTTCGAAATTTGCGATAAGTGCTCAACTCAACCTTTTATTTTCTCCTTTTTTTAATCCCGGAGTGGAGAAAGTAAAATGGGTCTGCAATTGGTCACTTTCTCATCGCTAAGCATATGCTGAAAGTACGACTTTCGTATGCGCTGTGATGACAAATATATTTAAAATAATCCTAAATACCAAAATATATATATATATATACTCGTATATAATCTCTTCTAGCCCTTCTACTACATTTACAGGAGAGAAATAAAATAAACACAAATTTATACTAAAGAAATATGTCGTGACGAAAAAATATGACTGTGCAAAAATACGGTCAAACAATCCTTTCTTCATTTTATACGTAAACTAAAATAACATAACCATACCAATTAAATAAATCTAATCAAGGCTCTTCCCTCTGGCCATTTAGTTTTTAATCATAACAATCGGAAATGTGCTGAGTACAAATCAAGTTTTCCACAAAGCTCTAAGTACAGCTAAATGGATAAAGATCATCTGAAAATATTCATGCGATCATTTCTTCATTTGTACGTAACAAAATACTAACCAGAAATAGTAAAATCCAATTCAAAATCTCATGAATATAATAAATAAACAAAATACCCCTCACCTCCTATTCACAGAATCCTTTTTATAAATTCTTTCGATAAAACATTCTTGAAAATGTATTTATACCGTTTACCTAATTATGCATACAACATTCACAAACTGTTCCTATACATTATAAAAAGCAGCACGCTCAGCTCAATATATATGCATACAAGTGCATTCGCGCATGAATGTGCATTGAGCGCACGCTCTTTAGCTATAATTCGTACACACGGAGGCCGAGTGTGCATCCTTAAGGCTATTTGCATAGATAAAATCTGTTTAATTAATAGTTTATAATGGAAATGGATTTTCACTGTTTATTATGAGAATTTATACTACATTTCCATACGACGCAAAGTGGGATAACGGTACGCAAAAGGAAATATAACACTATTCGTAGTGTTGGTGTGTGTGTGTGTGTGCTCGCGAGTAAGAATTGAAAATTGAAAATAGAAAAGCGTATATATTCAGAAAATAGTATTCAATGCAAATATTTGCTTGAATAAATTCTCAAAATATGTCGAGTGCGAAGTCGTACATCGTAAATGCCAAAAGCTCCCTCTATCCTAATATAAAATACATTATAGTTTAACAGTATCTATAATATATACAATTTTTTAATCGAAACACACGATGTTTAATTAGTTTGGAAAAGTGTTGCTTTGAGCGTGAGTTTGCCACAAGTTTTCTGCGTTTTTTTTATTTTAATTGCAAACGCTTCTCAAAGTTAATTAGCTGAAAACTTTGTGTGTTTCGAAAGTGACAGAAAAACGGGTAATTTTGTCGTTTCAGAGCGTTCTTTTCATTTAGTTTTTCACATCAATTTTTTATTTAGGTATATTTAACTTGATCATATTGTGCCAAAGAAGAATGAAAATTATGTGTACAAAAGGAACTCTATAGTGCATCAGACGCGTGAGTTTCACCTAACTGTATATTATGGAATAATTGGAAAACGTGGTAAATTCTTTATGTTATAATCGATTTATTAACGTCGATAAACTTTGTGCTTTGAAGAAATTCATTTTTCTAAAAGAAATAATAAAAATAAGTAAACAGCTTGGTAAACAGCCAATAGAAACGAATTCACATCAGAAGCAATTCAATCAATATGATTTAAAATATATAATGCATAAATAATTGTATATGTAAGATTGTTCTGAGCATCTTTAGCTTCCCCCTAGCCGACGGACTTTGAATGAATTTTAATTTACGATTTTTTTCATTTTCTTCGTACTACCACTATACAAAAACCACAAACACAAACTTGAACGGAACAAAAAAAAAGAAAAACCAATTTTTATTGCTTTGCTCGAGCATCTCTAAAGAATCGCGAATGGAGAGCGGACGCACATCCTACACACACACACACACACACACAAATCCACAAACAAATACCCATAGCACGATGAACGTATATATTTATATATAAGATTGAAAAGCATCATGTGGAACGGGTTTGGGATGTGGGGTGTTTGTATATACTAGATAGATGGCTGTGAGGCGTGAGAAGTGGGTTATGCAGGGCCCGTCGCGGAGAATGACTTCCACTGGATTTTTCATTTGAAAAGCTCTAGCACGCGAATGCAAAACATGCGATGATTAGAAAAACAAACGAAAAATTTAATTTCGCTTGTAAGAAATAGTGAAAATAAACATGAAAAACAAATAAAAGTTTATGTTCCGCAGAGAGTGTTCTGCTGCTGTGCGCGATATATTAAAGAATAAGAAATTGTGAAGGTTTCGTTGGTGGTGTTGTTGTTTATTCTGGTATTTGAACGTGAAAGTGTGTGTCTGCGGTCGAGCTTGTCAAAAGCACTCAACTTAACGGTAACTCATGAAAGAAAATAATGTTTATAGTTAAAATGCATTATTCGACAATTTTTTTTTTATTTCTTATTTGATAACACTTATTATGAATTGGTTTCAATGCTACTTCGTTTAACATAACTTCGTTAGTCATTTTATATTTAAGTAAAGCTGGCGTTTAATTTTGAAACATTAAATGCATTAAAAATGTACTTATTGATGCAGCCCATTATTAATTATGTTGGCTTGTTATCTTGCGAGTTTGTTGTTGATATTGTCGTCGTGTGGTGGAGAATGTCCAGCTAAAACCTTCTAATGGGTGATTCAAGTAGAGATACTTTTTTCAATAGCCTTTTTTTGACAGATCACGAGTGAGTCGTGTCATGCTGTCATGTTTTTTTTTTTAATATTGTTTGGCATTTCATAATGGAAAGTCTTACGCCTGAACAACGTTTACAAATCGTTCAACTTTATTACGAAAACTCACGTTCAGTAAGGAATGGTCAACATAATCGGCATACTGAGCGTACGCTCTGAAGAAAATATAGCGGCCGTAGCTGAGAGCGTACACGAAGACCGTGGAGAGTCGATTCGGCGCCGTTCGCAGCAACTCGGACTGACGTATCGAACGACTTTATTTTACGACGCATTTTACGTCGAGATCTTAAATTGAAAGCGTACAAAATACAGCTTGTGCAACAACTGAAGCCGCTCGACCTTCC
>JANSTU010009319.1:0-16055 GCA_027564075.1 Bolitophila hybrida
ATATATACACACTTAGCTTTCGCGATTTGCATAAATTGTATACTATATATATAGGCTATAAACCTGCGTACCCTGGACGCATATACTATTTTCGTCCTGTGTCGCACAGTAAAATCAATGAAATTTTCTGGGCCATGCGAGACAAAATTTTTTGAACGGATTTTATTATTGTAACACACTCAGGTTATCTTAATATAATAAATTTGTGCAAATATGCGAAGAAACAACTTAAAATTTAAATATGCTTAATGAACGTTTTACCAATGAGCCCAAATAATTGATCATGTGATATAACTGAACAATATTTTTGTTTGTTATTGCGATCTTCCGGTTAGTGTTTCAGCGATTTGAAGAACAGATCGTTGTGGGTAGGAGCAATTAGATTTAATTAGACTATTTTAATATAGAATTATTTTGAGTATAACAATTGAATACTAGATGGTTAAAACATATATGCGCCTATAAAATATGGCAAAAAGGACTTTCAAATTCAAAGTTAATAATTACAAACTATTTATTATTAGGTATTTTTTAAGAAAAGAGCTTAATATGAAACTCTCTAACGTTAAGTTTCACAATGAACATCGCATCCTCTGCTTGGTACTCATCATCTTAACGGTCAATTTCGTTCTAGCGTATTCCATTCAACGCATAATTTTATTTTGAACTGAAAAAGATACTAAATTGAACTCCAAGCTAGTCTGCCTGTAGCCAACACCTTTAAAATCACGCTAAGTTAAAACAACCCTTGGGAATGGTGGATTGTGGGTCGTAGAATAGTAACCTGTAAAGCTTCTGATTTCGGTTTTCATATCGAGCTTAGTGTGTATTTTTGAATTATGCACTATGCATTTTTGCATTTTCTGTCTTATTTTTTTGGTGAGCAACATTTTTTTTCGGTGTGATTTAATTTTTTTTGGTGAGCGTAAAATTTGTTCCCTTATTACATTCTGATTTTCGCTACGAAACCCTGAATAGTATTGAAATTTATTACGATAAAAAATTATAGTAATAGTTTTAAAAAAAAAATGTTTGTCCGATTTTTTTGTTTTTATTACCTAACTTTATCTCTTTTATTATTGAATGAATGTGGAATAGTATGTTGCCTATAGTGATTTGAAATTATTTTGATTGAATTTACCGTCTTTCACCGAAGTTGTACGGCATAATAGTATTAATTATCTCAAACACGTAATAAAATCGCAGAGATTAAAGGATGGCATACTATTATGCCGTACAACTTCTTAGGAATACGCTGAATAGCATCGGTTTAAGTGGCATCTTAAAAGAAAAACTTATTGGCTCTTTTGAATTATCAGAAAATCTAAATGGGGATAATTATCAAGATTTTTCAGAAAATGAACTGCCCAATCCGGATATAAATTTCCTTGTTTTTTGACTATTGTGGTTGCTTGCATACAAATGCAATACATGCCCTCCACCCACTTGAACATATTATGTGATTTTAATTTGGATTTTGTTTAGTTTTAAATAAATATTTCCTTTTAATTTAACAAGTGTTTTCGTTTGAATTTTGTAATTTAAAAATAATTGAATTGTTATAGTTTGTCACTAATATTGCAATATCTATTTTTCCAAAGTAAATGATAAAATTATTCATATTTTTATTAGCTTTCCAGGTTAGTTAAGTTGGACTTCCGGAAGGTTCATTTTTGTGATTTTTAGAGGTTTTAACCTCGATATCGCTTCTAACTAACTTGTGAATGATGGTTACAAATTATGTCCCTTGATTATGCTTCGAAAGCACTTGTAAGTGGAAGTTTATAATTTGATTTGTTAAACTTGTGCAAATTATACAATAAATCAGCTTGTAAAACGAAGTTTCATCGAAGAAATTCCTTGTTTAAAAAGAAACGCCATTTTGTCGGAAAATGTGTCATATATGTTATATGTTATTTGTAGTATGTATTTTATCAGCGCATGTATGTATATGGTTTATATTGAGTCATTCATTTTATAAAAATAATAAAAATATGGGCTTACCATTTATACATTTAAAGAATACATGAACCTAAATCTTTTTCGTGAAAATATTTAACTAGAAAAAGAATACCAATTTTCACAAAATATCTAAAATATGTCAATACTTATGATCTGCGGTCTGTGGTACATGAAACATGACCGACTCAGCTAAAGAGGAACGGAAGAACCACATATTTAGTTAACACTTTTGTTTAATACAGTCGGGAAGTTCATGGGAAGTATCGCCGAAGCAACTTAAAGAGGTTATTTAAAGTATAAAGTGAATGCTATTGAAAATAGTACAGAAAACGTATACAATTTGGCTGAGCAGATAGCCTATTGGATAACAGGGCGTAGGGACCAAGATCTTTGCGAGGTATCATTTTGAAGCTGGATGCTTCCATATTACTTGTGAATGGAAGTAAGAAGCAACGCACAATTGTTAACGAAAGAGAAATAGTCCCTCTTAAAGCCTCTTGGAAGTTGGGAATTAATCATGATTCGTACAAAAATATTTTTGTCTCTAAATGTAAAAACTATTACTTTAATGAAAAATCCGAATTTAATAATATGGAATTTTGTAGATTTGGCAATCTAAAAACTGACCGAGTGTCGATTTTAACGAAATTCCTAAAAGTGCCATTGATTATACGACAATTGGCCGAAAACAATTAGCCGAGAAACAATTGGCCGAGAAACAATCAGCCGAAAAACTTATAGCAGAAAAACAGTTGACCAAAAACAATTGGCCAAGAAAAAAATGTATTGGTATTTTGAAATAACTGATTTTTTGTGAATTAAAATGGCTTAAGAAAAACCACCATTTGAAATGGCAGATAGCCATTTTTTTTAAATTATAAAAATAATTTAAACTGACATTTTTAGTTTTAAAAAATATTTTTATTTTTATAATTAGTTTTGTTTTTCTTTTTTTTCAAATAATTTAAAAAAAAAATGTAATAATTTATTAATAAATAAATACAATGACGAAAAAACTCGTAAAAAGATTTAAACATTATTCTCAAAGAGTACTGTATGACATGCTTAATAAAAAAAATCTTTGGGAAACACACATACACAAAAATTTCCTTTTTTACGTTTTTTTTAAATTTTTTATTTTAAAAAAAAATCTTTTTTTTATTTTATTTTTTTTTGTAGCTTTAATTAAACTTTTTTTTATGTTTTAAAAAAAAACGGCCAATTGTTTTTCGACCTATTATTATTCGTCCAATTGTATTTGGGACAATTGCTTTTCGGCTAGCTGTTCTGGACAATTGTTTTCGGGCAATTGTCAGGGAATTTAATTATTAAATTCAGTTGGAAGCAATTACGAGATTATTTTCAAAAAACAAGAATCTCGGATTAGCAAGGATTCGTTGTTTCAAAGGGATAATTTTTCATCACATTGCTTTCGAAAACAGACCTACATCATCAAATATCCGTTCATCATAACCAAACATTAGCCATTAAGAGTATGATGAATATGATTTGACAATGGATAGTATTAATGAATCTGTATCTGTGGCAGACGCAGGAAAAAATCAAAATTCATGAAAGTTTACCTTGAGCAAAAAGTATGTAAGAAGCTGTGGAAAAACATAAAGATATAGTTCAAACTCAGATTCAGTATATTCTGGTCAACGAGTCAGATGATGTCTTGAATATTACTGAATTTATGAATACAATAATTGTAAACATCATTTATTTCAATGTAAAAATTAATTCCATCGAGATCGAGACAAGAATTTTAAAGCCACTACCTTAATTCTAGTTTCAGTTGGGATTGGCATTTCCATAGGCATTAATTCTTTTATTAAAATGCCAACATAACTAGAACTACTGATTCACCAGTAGGTAGGTACAGAAATGTTAGAAATAAATAATGCTCTGGAGAGATTGGTTTCAATGCAAATGTGGTCGACATTTTCATTAAATCGTTTTGTACAATATCGAGCTCACAATGAAAATAGAATGGAACATATTCTTGGGACACCTATCAAGCACAGTAAGCCATAAAGAAATTGGCCCTTTCTATAATCTGATACAAATCATTATGATTTATAAGTAATTGATTTTTATTATCAAAATTACTTAGATCCAAAATGAACAATAAATAATCCAAACACACTTCTGCAATAAATCCACATTTTGTTATGACTTCCGCGTGCACAACAATTAACAACGCTCCTCAATATCAATCTCGCAAAACTTATAGTATTTACATCGATACCATGATTTTATCCAAATAATAAAAGACTACGATCGAAATCATTTGTCATATATGTAATCCACAATGTTAACACAAATGCGACACGCGCCGCCACACAATATCTTGCACATTCATCTTTCGAGAATTTCCATTTTATCGTAAATGATATCAATTCGTCCGAAAGTCAACACACAGCATCCACTATGATTTACCAGAAAAAAAGTAACTATTCTCCCTTCTAGAACAGCACACAGTAAATTCACCCTTGTTTATATGTGGATTGCACAGAGTTGATACCACATCTAGACACAAACAAAATGATTAAATGTCCCTCGCATGGGGTGCCAAACAGAAATTACGCAACAAAAGCGATTGCATCACCGCCCGCAGTGTCGTCTCGTACTCTCTATAAATATAAAGCGACGCTTCGATACTATTATCGTTCGATTTCATCGAATTTGCTCCCACCGAGCACACTATATACAAATAAAAAATATTTTTTTGATTTGTATTGATTTGTTGTTTCCGTATTCTATATATAGTATAGCCGATGCACAGCATGTGATTTATGCGAAAGCGTGCGTCATTACACAATTGCATTTAAACAGAATAAAATACAATGCAATACAAAGTAACAAGTTTCTGTAAAATAGAAAAATATATACATACATACATAGTATAGTATATTTCGAATGTGATTTGCATACAATTTGTTTTAAATAGTTTTTTTTTTAGAAAGTGATTTTGTCGAGTGCACTCAAAGGAATCCACCCATGACTTGAAAACTGCATATAATGGTGCAATATGCACATTTATAATATACGGGGAAATGCATCATGGATTGTCCGATTATCTGGCGCTGAACAGTATTTTGAGTAGCGGTATTTGTTTGTGTATTGTGTATAAATTATACATTTATATGCAAACTGAGTTTATAATGTGAAAATGGAAACTATTTCATGTAGGAAATTGTCTAACATGCATTTTCAAATAAGTGTCGAAAATAAATGATAAATAAATGGGGCTTATCTCCATTTCCATGCTATTATCGCACAGTGGCCATATGTCCAACAATGAGAGATGAGGTATAGTTTCTAAATGTATAAGTCTTTCTTATTCTATTCGATTCAAGATGTTTTGGCAAGTGAAATCTCAGTTGAATAAAAATGGAAGATGAGATTGAGACAGACACGCCTACGATTTTTGGGCATGACATCCGAGTGAAAGAGACTCTTATCTTCTTTTCTTAAACAGCTTAAATGATTTACTGGAAGAGGATGGAAATAGGGTCTGCCAATTAATTAAAAATTTAATTTTAGTTTTGAGAAAAACTTTCGATAATAATTCAATCTTGGTTTATTAAAAGTGGGAGAATAAATTAAAATTAATTTACAGCAAATCCCATTTTTTGCCGTGAAATCCGATTAAGAAGCTATGTCCAATTGTCCATACACAATTTCACCGATTTCCTGAAATAGGACTCCGAAACATGGCCGCTCGGAAATTAAATAGACAATTCAAAATGACCTCAAACACGAAAGAATTGGACTAACCATCAAACGTAACCCTGTTTAGCCCTTGTCCACATCTAACACTTCGCGAGCACTTCTAATTTCAAGAAATCGCAGCTAAATTTAAGTAACTCTTTTAAAAAAAAAAGATGTACAAAGAAAACAACTCAGAATTTAATAAATCAAATAAATTATTACATGAACAAAGTTCTCCCCAATTCCCATCTCTTCGGCCATTTGACGGTTTAATTTTGTGATATTTCATCATATACCGTAGCTGTTGTCCACACAATCGACAACACCCCGGCCTGTATTGATTCGTATAGCTAAAAATAGCAATTTTCACTCATCGCCAGGCACAAATAAGTAATACACTCTGAACTCCTATATATCTATTCCCTTGCGATCGAAATATATATATATATATGTATACAAAAACGTCGCAGATACCGTGCTCTTTGTGTGCACAAGCCAAAGTTTTCCTAGTCCATATATATACATAAAGACCTTCAGTGGTTCGTCCTCGTTCAACTTTAAAGTAATAATATTCTGTACTTCTGTTGATACAGGACACTCTCTCGGAAGAGTGTTCCTTTGAAGTTTTATCTTCGTCGAAGCATATAAAAGTATATAAAAATATATAAATGTATTTATATATTGCACACTTTTATCGACTGTTCGTTAGGCTATAGAATAAAAATAATTATATATATATAGAATATCCATTGCTGAGTTTAAGTCAATATTTGCATTGCTGCAGAAAGTTCAAGAATTCATCGTATATAAAAGCATGTGCTGCTCAAAAGCGGCTTCGCTGGGGATTTCGTTCCGCTGGAGTGTCCCATTCATATATGGACTAAAGTAGTGCATTAGAATGACATTTAGCATATATATTTATACATATACATAACATTTTAAATAAATTGTGCAAGAATTATTGTTTGTACAAAGATCAACAGAAAATCTACGTACTTTGACATAATAAAAGCTTTCAATAAATCGCTGCTCGTATTTACTAAAAAAAAATTGCATTTGTAACAAATATTTGAGAAGCTTTTAAATAATCGCTACCCCCAGTATATATGCAAAACGACACTGATATAAATGTAGCATTTTTCACAGAGTAGATCCTGTGTCTATGTGTGTGTGTGCAACTCCGGGAAACCATTTAGCAGATTATGTCACTAACGATAGATAAAGTAAAGGATCATGTAAGATGTGCGCTGCGTTGAATTTAGAGATGTGTTCTCGAGAAGTTGTCACATGCATAATGCTGATTTAACCTTTTAAACTTATGCTGCGCGATCCTTTTGCATTACAGCATATAAACACACACAAATACTAACCACATATACACTAATACATATAGTCAAGCGGAATGAGAGCACTCAAAATGTATAATGTATATTTCTCACATCTCTGTATAAGTATATATGTGAAAGTATTTGTGTGTTAGTCTTTTTCGTATGCTCATCGTGTGAACGCATTTCGTCTCGAAAAGAAATGGAAATGGAAAACAGTTGCCTTAAGGATTACAAGGCAGCGCTACAAGGCTAAACGAAACAGATCTTTATGTGGAATTTAAATTTTTCCGTCAACGGAAATTTGGCTCTGTGCGCAACTTTATGTTTTCTTTACGGTTGGTGTACACCAGAGCCCTCGGGGGTCGCTCGCCCAAGATTGTTGCGATGGAAAAGTTGAGAACAATTTGAACTTTTTTCGCGCTAGCTGTGTATATAGGTAGTCAGGATACAAGAGAGCTTTTCTTGGAGCCTTTGTACGTACACATTTTTTTTATTTGGTTTGAATGAATATCACGGGAATGAGATTGACATGAAATATGATAAGACACTAATTGAAGAAGTTTGGAAAAAAATTTGAAATTGTGTTGGCGTTTTTCTGTGCTTTATCTTGTTTGAAGATGGTGTTTAATTTGTGTGGACATTCTAAGAATATCCATTGCTTTCAGGCTCGGCCAAAAAAAGATATCATTTATTTATTGGATAGAAAATGGAAAACATTTTTATTTGTATTAGTGCCGTAAAGACGTCAGCACGACATAATTTATGATTTTTTATACCCAAACCGAAAAAGCGACTTAATAAGCCCTTATAGTACCAATATTGGACGGATGTCGTGACTTAATTGTTACTTACTTATCTCCGAATAATTATCAGCAAAAAAAAATTAATTTAATTTAATTTAAAACATTTAAAACATAAAAAGTACTATGAAATAATAATTTTAAATTAAAAAAAAAATAAAATAAATCGGTTTGAAAAGATATATGATATGTTTTACTTTAGCTATTTTTAAGAGTATTTATATAATTATTTAATTTTTAATTTAGAATTATTGGTATTTAGTACTTCTTATGTTTTAAATTAATAAATCTGGACTTTTGGCTATAAAGAAACGGTTATAGAAAATGTCCGATTTGCGCGTAAAATGCCTTTTTTAAACTAATTAAGTTCTTTAAGTTCTTATGTAAATTAACCGTTTGCACCATCTGCCTGAGACTAAGGTCTTTAGATTTTAGTAAAAATAGAGGCCGAATGGTGCTTTAGCGTTCAGTTAGTGTTGCAACCTCGTTTTGAGCTGTCGCCTATCTTCGTATTCACTCTCTGTCTCTCTCTATATGTCTTTATCTCTCTCGCGTCACTTACTCTCTGTTGCCACTCTCTCTATTATTTTATTTTCAATTTAAATTTTGCTAAAAAAAAAGATAGTCAAAAAACACTAAAATTAAGATAAGCCAAATTGCCTTTACAATAGATGTTTAATAACAGATAGTATTTAAATTAAAACAAAATTAATTAAATTAATTAATTAAAATAATTTTTGCCGAAATAATTTCAATACTTAAAATAATATAGTGTCTTATTCTGAGAAGCTTTTTCAAAATGCTAATGAATGAGGAATTAATTCGCAAAAGCTTGTGCTAATGGAAAACTTATCGATACAACTAGACATTAGAATGATGTCGTAGACTTATGTCAACTTACTAATCTACGCCTTAATGGTTTTGTCAATGTGTTCTTATACAGTGTATATATCGTAAAATATGTCTATATATTTATATATGTATAGCTGAGCCGATAATATTGTGATGTCGTTCGTATTATAGGGCAAGTCAACAGAGCATAGCTTATTTTATCCTTATGGCTTCTTATATAATCACAAGGCAATGGCTACGACGACGACGACGACACAAAGACGGCTTGACGTCATCTTCAAGAATTCGTATATTACATATCGATTGTATACTGTACACACATACACAAACACACACACAAGAACCCAACAGAAAATATTCAAGAAATTGCATACTTAGCCGGGTTTTATGTGTGCACAATATCGTACAATATCTTATATACTTTTACTATATGAAAACATATCCAAATAATGTATTTCCCAAGTCCGTAAGTGCTTTGTCAGCATATAAATAATACAGATACAAATCAAGCTCACAAGTACACACACACACAAATATGCAATAAATATATTTTTATATGCTGTGGTAAATATAAATAGTTTATTGTATACCATTTTCATTGCAACCGCTCTGTTACTTAATATAGACCATCGAGGAAATGCATATCGTTCGTTCCACAGCGTTTTTCAGGGTTGTCCTCGTCAGTATGCAGCATTGCGTAACCCTCGCTTTTAAGCAACATGCATCTACAAAAACGGTCATGACTCATTCTCGCCCCTATATATAAATACACATCCGTGATATCATTGTACTTTACTGACTATTAAAATATAATAAAATACATATAAAAAGCTATAAAAAAGACAGTTAAGTATTTTATATATATATTGCTATAATAAAATTCAATGTATATTGTATATATTTTATATACTCAACACGAAAATATGACAAGAGGCATTTATGATTTAATATATAAAAAACTACCTCGTTTAAGGGTGTAACGTAAAATATGTATCCGGGTAAATTTTAAATTTTTTTCCTCAAGAAGCTTTTGATATATATTGAAATTGACTTTTATATGTACCTGATATATATATATAAGTATATATAAATATATGTACAATGAAAATTGATGTTAAATTTAGATCTTTTACGGAATACGAATTTAAATGTTAACATTTATATTGATGTTACGGTTTTTTACATTTTGAAATGGCCGCATGTTCATGGGATATTCAAAATATTATTAATTTTGTACATAAAAACAGAATGACATGTTTCATAAAAAAATATTACTAGATTTGTTGTGTTTTTAATCGTTAGATTGAGTATAATAAGCTGCGATGACGGATGAGAGCGTTTTGTTGTGCGTACCCAATAAACCTACACAAATCAGAAACTTATCATATTCAAATGTGTAGGTACTGTTAAAATGAATTAATTTGTTTATGATATCGAAAATAAAATTATATTTAATTATCATAAATTAGTATGTGTTATTAAAATTTTATTTCATAGCTAAATATCACTTTTTATTTAATTACAACAATTTTATTTAACATTAAAAAGTTCATCCAAATTAAATTCTAGATTTTAGATTTTCGGAAGATAATGTATATTGCAATAATTTTAATTATACGATGTCATATTTAGAATCATTCGGTAGAGCACATTAATTAAATATAAGGGAAGTTTATAGCTTGTGGGTAATAGCAGGTTGTATAACTTTTGGCACTGAGCAGATGCAGCTGATTTGAGAATTGTCATAAAGGTTAAATAATGTATATTTCGGAAGGAAATTCAATTTTTTTTTAGATTTAGATTTAGATTTTATATAGATTTGATCCAAATTTTCGCACAGAAAAAAATCATGGTGAATATTTTTTAAAGCTCTAAATTTTTCAGTTAATGATTGTTGTTGTTGGTACCTCATTTTTTTCGCCTAAAATGTGTGTTTGGGTAAATCTGCTGAAGTCCGCAAAATTTCAAAGAAAAATAATCGCAGTTTCACATGCAAATAAACAGTCACAAAATCAAAAATACAAACTGTAATTATATTTTCTTTACGGATTTTTTGTGGATTTTGTTTGTGTTAACTGTTAATTTAGCCATGTTTACGACATTTCATTTGTTTCTTGCGTTCTATTTTAAGTTCTTTACTCCGGCCAAGGAGGACGAACTGGTTGAATATTTGTTTAAGTGCGTTCGGCACTATTACGGTTCGAGCATCAACGAACTCAAGGAATTTGCTTATCAGTGGGATAAGGACAAGAAGTCTGGCTAGCACTGATACATTTATGAATCGCCATTCTCGCCTAGTATTGCGACCTAACAGACTATTATGAATCGGTGCAAGGCCTTTTGTAAAACTAACGTCATTTTTTTTTAAGAATCTCCTGGATGAATTTCATTTTCCAGTAAGGCGAATATACAACATGGACAAATCTGATTTCTCAACCGTCCCCACAAAAATTGGCCCTATAATCACCGTGAAGGCATGCGGCGAATCGGGCAATGATGCTGTACCTCATCCTGAGTTTGTTCGGTTAATGCACCACTTCATCACTTTCGCAAGGCCGTCGTTGCAATCCCCGGTATTCGAGTGCTCGACAACCACACCTCAAATCTCTCTGTGAAAGCAGTCGTCTTAGCCGTGATGAATTGCGTCCAAGTTCTCACTTTTCCACCGCTTTCCAGCCACCGGTTACAGCCATTGGACGTTTTCATCTCCGGCCCAGTCAAAGCAGTCTACAAGTCCCAATGTTCAACCTGGTAGAAGAACAATGTCTACAAATTCATTTTGCTCGATTGGTCTTTAAAACCCTTGACCTAGCGGTAAATACCAGTAAAATTAAATCCGACTTTACAGCAACTGGAATTTATCCGTTTGATCCAGACATTTTCGACGAATTGGATTTTGTTCAAGCCGTCGAGCAAATTGCGGAAAAGTATGCCAACGAGACTCTTGTCGATGATGAGCAGCGCCGAATTGTGTTGCTTGATCCAGCTGTTGGCCATGTCGAGGAAATAGTCACCATACCAGAGCCATCGACATTGAGCACTACCTCGAAGTAGATCCATTGTATCTACACCACGGAAGCCTTCAAACCGTGTCCTTACATCATCTGAAGCGTCGTTCTCACTTTGCCGCAATTGCTCACTGACTTGAAGGAAAAAGCCGCAAAGCGAGCAACTAAGGCGACACCAGCCTCCAGCGAGCAACTTCAGCAAGACCAGTAAAACCGTCGGCTAAACGCGCCAATGCTAAGAAGTATCCATCATTTTTACATCATATGTGAGAAGCTGTTGCCTATTCGATTGACCGCCCAAAACTCCATCCAATGCAAGACGTGCCACCGGTGCATTTGAGCTGACATGCATACGTTATTTTTTTCTGCGTTTTAGTTATTTTTGAATCCATAAAAAGTGTTTTTTTTTTCTTTTTGACGCAATCAAATTAGTAAGTCAGTAATTAATTACAAACAAATGATGATGATGATGATGCACCTTTGTTCCATGTTTTGATTTTCGCGCATCTGAACCGGACCCAAATGTGGAACCTGTGGAAACTCACAAACGACGCGACAACAATCATAAACATGCAGGTTGTAGCCATCAACGCGTATCGCCTGCAGCAGACATTCGGATCGGCGCGGCAGGATCATAAACGCATAAGAACGAAGCAGATAACAGATGGCTTGACACTCTATACAATACAGCAATTTAGTTCTATGTCAATTGAAATTGTCGAAATTGTGTGTTAACGTTTAATATATATTTAATTTTTTGAAAAAAAATCAATACCTTATATTTGTCCAGTACATATTTATAAAAATGTACTCTCTTTCAAAGGCCATTATATTTAATCATTTTTTTTTGTTGCAGCATCCTCAACAAAGAAGAGATTAAGTTCACACACAACAAAAAGAGTAATCAAAATATAGTGCCAATCAACAGCACCAACAACAACAACTTGGTAAACTAAACTTTTAGCAAAAGACAATTAAAAAAAATCTGTTGCATAGAATTAAAAAAAAATGCACACACTGCCAGCAAAGCCCACAAAGTCCTATAAAAAATACTGCTGCTAAGCCCCACAGCATATACAAAAACTGTGTGTTGCAAAACAAAATTTGTATTAATTTAAAGTTTGTCGCACGATATAGTTTCATTTGTTAGTATTTGCATGCATTTTATAGTTATATAATATATATTATTATAAATTTTATGTATATATGTAAATATATTTTAAGTTAAAGGGGGAAAAGTTTTGTGGCGCACACACACACACACAAACCTACATATAAATGCACTTGCACGTTCGGACGCAATTAATTATTTAGCAAATGTAGCCAGGTGTACTGTGGAACTGACTAATAGTGTGTATGAAACCTGGCAACGGAGATGGAATGAGAGTGAAAAAGGCAGGTGTACGTATGAGTTTATTGCGGATGTATGTTTTGCAAATGAGTTTGGTGTGCCTGATTTTTGTTTAGAACTAGGCTATCTTCTGACTGGACATGGAAGTATGAATGCATTTTTGTATAAAAGAGCCCTGGCAAACAGTCAAGCGTGTCTGTGAATCTTGTGTGTTAGCGCGTTAAGACCTTTCCAACTAGCTATAGCATGACCAGATGCGATGAATACAACTAGAACTACGCGCTTGTAACGACACCTAGCGAAAATACCTCAAGACTTTTTTGACACTATTTTATGTAGTTTAAAACAGTGAAAATTTCGACCACCACCAAACGTAATAGTTTTTAAGATAATTTTATAACATTTTCGGCAATAAATAAATTGGACGCGCAAGAGGGAGATTTTTACAAAATATATTGATCTTCACAATTGCATTTTTTCACATGAACGCACTTGATTGTTTCACCATCAAGTTTGTCGTAAAACGTTTGCTCTTAAAAATCGCCCATAACTCTAATTAAGTCTAATCGCTGAGTAATGTGTTTTACTAAAGCTGTAAACCATTCTATAGAAATAATCTTTCATTCTACATATACATCATAGTCGCATTTTATAGACGATACCTGGAATAACCATTCAATACCACAAGCTAACGCTTTAATTAGCATACATTCTGGTCCATTGAATGCGATATATAATCGGATAACAAATGTAAATTCTGCATCAGTTCAACAAACTTTATATTAATTCCACTTACTAAATATCATCATCTTTGACGTCACAAAGATAATACTCCTTCGAATATGTGTAATACTCAACTATAATAGCTGGATAAAATAGACATACGTGTATATATGCTACAAATAGATGCTTGTACAAACGATTTCCAGGGCACTACATATATCAAAGGTACACAGGTAAAACCAATTGACTTTCCAATAACCTTGTGATATGCAAATATTATTCATATGTATATGTGATGTGGTATTTGTGTTCAATTGTGTCAATTTTCATTGATGGCTAAAGTAGTCCTTTATGGGACAAGATTTCAATTTAGTCCGATTGAGAGAGAGATCGCTCGTACGTGTGCAGAATAAGCTATTGGAGTTTGAACATTAAATTTAATTTAGTGGAGAGCAAGGACCAAATTTCAAAATCCAAGTACGAACTATTTGATTAACATACATACAATATGTATATGTATATATATGTATATATATGTATATTACAAGTGGAAGTTATTTAACTTACGGTTTCTAAGATGATTAGATGAATAAAGTGCGAACACTCAACGAGTACATCGGCAATCATCACAATGATCCATGGTAGGAGAAGTTCACGTCGGTCCTAGAAAAAAATGTATAATATAAATTAAAATATATATATAAATCTGCTGTTTTTCTGGTAAAAAAAACGCAAAGAAGATTGACCGTATAGATCGTTAGGGAATAATCTCGTTGACTCTATTTCTAAAATGTACGTAACGACTCTTATTTAAAAATTATACTCCTAAACATTGAACCGTTTTATACAATCCCTAATGAACACTAAAACTAACCAATCGAGACTCCCACAAATACCACCTTGCATCAAACTTTGAGCAGATTAAGCTTAAAGCACTAAACCGGACGAATAGTGTGAAAATACCGGGTGTCGTATCACATACCAACACGACGGCCGCAGCTGCAACAGCACATATATTTTATTTATGCAAACTTTTCTTATTTATATATATATAATTCATGCAGAGAACTTTTCGCAAAATGTCGGTTAATTTGCACGGCTCGTAAATTGTATTGTGCATTTTAAAATTAAATTCCGCCGAACCATCGAATAAATGAGTATGCGCGTGCACAATCACCAGAACAAAAAAAAAACTTGGTCAAACAACAGCAAAAATATATTGTGAATACGGAAAGTTTTCATTTTGGAGTTTAGTGATTTTTACCAAACTGGGGCAAATTTGATTTTATTGTTTTTCATTGGAAAATGAAAAGATTTCATTATTAATAATACAGTATCGCGTTTTTATGGAGTTATTAGATATGATTATAATTATTTAGATCATATTTACAGTTAAGTAATAATAACTATAATAACAATATAACAAGCAGTACATTTATTTTTCGATGAATATAATTATCATTTAGTATTATTGGATTAAAATATGTTGTCCAATTGAATAGATTAAAATTCCTGTATTACTGTATCCGTATGAATTATTGTGTTAAAATGCGCAGTCGTGTACAAATGTACATATCTACATACTTATTAATTTATTGTATATTCATGTATACATTATACAGTATGTTGCATTTAGCGTTCATGTTTTATATGGCTTTTCTCTGAAATACCATAATAAATTGCAAATATATACACGTATAACGCGTAAAACGGTTAGCATTATCGTGATGTTATCAAAAATCAATAATTTGTCCTGTGTTTGCTGGATCGTTTAAATTTCTATACGTAAATAATACTTTATACACAACGATTATGTTCACCACAAATTTCGATTAAACTAAAATTGGATACAAGAAATTGTAGAACGATTTTGGTTAATGATTATGACATATCTGCAGGTAGCACAAGTTCATTGCATCGCGAAAAAAATGTGTTTTTTTTTGTACATAAATTAGTAAGATTTTTCCTAGTCAAAAATGTTCAAAGTCGATTTTTAATAGTCAAAAATGTTCAAAGTCGATTTTTATTAATCAAAAATGTTCAAATTCGATTTTTACTAGTCAAAAATGTTTAAAGTCGATTTTTACTAGTCAAAAATGTTCAAAGTCGATTTTAACTAGTCAAAAATGTTCAAAGTCGATTTTTAATAGTCAAAAATGTTCAAAGTCGATTTTTACTAGTCTAAAATGTTTAAAGTCGATTTTAACTAGTCAAAAATGTTCTAAGTCGATTTTTAATAGTCAAAAATGTTCAAAGTCGATTTTTACTAGTCAAAAATGTTCAAAGTCGATTTTTACTAGTCAAAAATGTTCAA
>JANSTU010009330.1:0-16055 GCA_027564075.1 Bolitophila hybrida
ACAAACAGCACATTAGCATGACCTGACCACTCGTGTGAACCCGTAATGGTCAATGAATCCGCTGTGCGGCAACGCACACTGGCCCTATGTCCCACAAGGGATTAAAGGATCCAATGAGATAGCATTATAGAAACAAAATCCCTGCTAAATAATGTAAATAACCTAATAAAACAGCAATTTATACAAAGTTTAAAGGTTTTTCGAAAAAAAAAAAAGAAAAATTTAAAAAAAAATTAAATTTTTGCAGACAATAACAAAATTTTCAGGAAAAAAGATAAAGTAGGAATGTGTGACCTTATTGTCTCCTCAAATGTAAGTCTTCTGGAGGTAGCGGGCATAAGTAATGTTGGTGGACCTTCACTGGCGGACGTTGTCGACCGAGAGGTTATAGTGTCTGTCGGTTTTGAAAAACTAAACGTTGTTGGTTGCTATTTCCAGAGAATTCATCGTCGAAAGTCGACTTAGACTCAGACACAGGAAATGTTGTTAACATCTGTGAGATGGAACATTCAATCATAGATAACCCAATCATGTATTTTAACAACAACGAAAAAAAGCGAGCTAATTGTCTAACTACTGAGGACACACAGAACTATTTCACGACTTGAAAACCTAAGAAATATACTTAACAATAAAAAATCGTCTGGGAACGACGGCATTCCCAACGTAGTACTAAAGAAAATGCTTAATGTTGTCATGCGGACGTACTGCGTGCTCTTTAACAACGCGCTTAGTCTATGTTACTTTCCACGTAAATGGAATAAGGCCAACGTCCTTCCGATCCTTAAAAAAGGCAGAGATTTGAAAAAGTATTATTCCTATCGTCCAATAAGTTTGCTTCCAACGGCCGGTAAGGTTCTCGAAATCCTTATCAACCAGAAGATTCATAATTGTTGTGAGGAGAGGCAAATCATACCGGACTCACAGTTTGGTTTCCGTAGGTTCCATTCTACTGTTCTTGCAGTCACCAAATTTACTTCGGACTGCTGTTGGTTCTTGAACGCGAAAGAGTGCATCGGTGCATGTCTAATTGAATTAGAGAAAGTATTCGATACGGTCTGGCGGAAGAGTCTAATATACAAACTCATTAAATTAAAATGTCCAGTAAATGTTATTAGAATGATAAGTGATATGGTATCCGGAAGATGAACAGCGAAGCTGTTGCTAATAATGACTGCACGTCAAGAAATATATTTTATGTATACAATGGCCTTCAACAAGGTTCAGTAATCGCCCCATGGATTTTTAATATATTCATCAGTGATATTATAGATTTAAATTCTTTATGAAACGACGTATGCCAACACATCGCAAACGCCGATGACATAATTATGTTATATACGCATATGGCAAACAAATTATTTCAATTATATCTTCCAATCTGTTTAAGTGGAAGATGCGAATAAACCCTTCAAAATGTCAGACAATTCTAATAAGAACCCCGCTGAGATTTGCAAAGAGAAATATCAAGGAGCATTAGAGGGACTTTGAAATCCATGCTGACGCAGATCGGCAGATGCTCATTGATAAGAAAACTACAGTGAAATATTTGGGTATCAATATAGACCACTTTCTCTACTTTACGGATCATGTTAACATTGACCTGTTAAAGGCCAGAAGATTAGAAGAACTATTCTACAGTAAATATAAGACACTCATTAGACCAATCTGGTCGTATGGAGAACCCATATGGTTTACCATCACTCGTTGTATCCTAGCGATCTGTATATTGAAACAACACTGAACAGTGGCCAGATCATCCCTGAAGCTTTCCTATTCCTGGATAGGAAAAACTACTCTACGCTTCCCGAGGCCTGTGGTGGCTTCGATCAAACGGAGCCTCCGAAGCCTGGTAATACGATAGGTCAGGTATTCTTTCTTCCCTTTATGTACCCCTTGTGCGTCCAACCCCAGTGATGTTGGGGTTTTTTAGCATTTCCCCGTACATATTTAAACACAATATTTTTGAATTATATACATTCACGTCGACAAAGTTACACAAACCCACACAAACACTCCCAATACACAATCACACACAATACTCCTACAGAAATGTACAGCCCTTATTGTTATAATGAATGTCCCGAGTACACGAACCAGTGGCTGCACACATTGTCAAACCAAAACAATTTTTGTATAGTCTTTAGTTTTATGTACATAGATTTAATAAGATAGAATTATAATAAATGCTTTTAAAAAAAACGTGGTTTAAAACTATTCATCACCCTGTGAGATCGAGCCCACCCATAAATGATTCGTATTCTGTAGTAAATCTGTAGATGATGAATTCGCTGAGCACATCAGTACTGTTTTATATTATTATTCCCCTGTAACCTGAACAATTTCTTCAGCGGAATGAGATTTGATCTAACGATAAAACGTTTTACAAAGAAACAACTCACACTCACATTTTTTAATTTAAGACTCTTTGACTTAACTCTAAAAAATAAATAAACAGTTCATAAAATATCATAAACACATAACCACATAAACACATTTATAATGAAGACTTGAGCTCTACGATTGCATGGTATCTCCCAATAGTTAACCGTCATTAACTGCAAACTGCGAAAAGCAGAAAAAAGCTCTACAGGGTTGAAAAAAGTTTTCTAAAGAACTTGAAAATAGTTGATATACATTTTATCTATGTGATTGTGTGTGATATAGGTTTGCGTATGTTTTATCTCAGCAATATACATTCAGGAAAACTTTATCGTGTTGTTGTTGTTGTTCTTTATTTTTGTGTAAGGACAAGTTTACTTATTATTTATGCTCGAGCTCCTTAAACTTGCACGAATTATTATAACGGATGAAGTTTATCATTCTGTCTGACATTATTGCTCACTTTTGTGCGTTTGTAATTTTTTTTATTAACTCGCGGTTTTACGAATATCATATGTATTGTTTGGTGTTTGTGTGTGTGTGTGTGTGTTTGTGCGGTTATGTCTGTGTATGTGTTTTGTACATGTTTATCTGTAATGCGGTATAAACTTATGAAATTGTCAAAAGTTTAAAGTGCAAATGGAAATTTGTGGCAAAACTTGAAAGTGTATTTGACTTGCGATTTATTTCGTTTTTTACGGCACCATGCGGGATTTCACTAGGGTTTTGATTGAAACTGGTAGTTTTTTTTTTGAAAATAGCTAACTATTTTCTTTGGGGGTGGATTCTTATACTTTTTTCTTGTTATGACTTTGCAAAGTTTACTCAGCGCCTTAAGTGCAGCCATAACTCAAATCTTGACTAATGGTAGACAAAAATATATTTGTGCTTTTATTGGATAAAAGCATGTTATAATATTATTAATACAATTTGGATTTGAAATTATACATTTTCCACTGTAATTAAATGTTTTCACATAAATGCAGCATAACTCTTTTGACAAAAACAAATAAAAGGTTTTCTCTGGATTCTTTTCATAAAATAAAAAAAAAACAATCTAAATCATTTTTCTGTTTTGAAACGCCGTAAATTCTTGTTGAATACCGTTGTGTGCGAGCGGTAGTGGTGCGATTGGAAAACACGACAAGAATATTAAGAAGCTCCTTTCGTCGTCGATGTCGTGACGCCGCACGTCCAGCCACATACACCCACACACTTGACGCGCGCGTGCCCCAAATATACAAAGCCTTTAAAATTAATTCCCAGTTAGAAAGGATCCAGCGGTATTTGAACAAGAAAATGCAAAAGCTTTCGGTCCAATAACGGTATTTTACACCATTGTGGGGTTGCGTGTGCTCAACACTCGGGCGCAGCAAAGAAGTAGGGAGGTGCGTTGGTGGCGGTCGTATAAAAGCCAAGATGTTGCGTATATAAATCGGCCGTCGCGAACGCCATTAGAACCAACTTAGATTCTTTTTAGCCGTTTCATTGTGCTTATATACACGATACGATGTAGCGAATATAGAAGGCCAATTTTCTTTGAGTGTTCAGCAGGCACAGAAGCGAAGAGGTGAAAATAGGCGTTTATTATCACGTAGTGAATATACATATATATATAAATGTATATATATATGTATATCGTATAAAGTGTCAGGTCGACACGAAGAATATACACAAAAGAAATAATTTGACAAAGACGAATTAATGAATTTCTTTATGACAGCAGCACTTGTAATTATTAATATGATTAGAGTTTTCCTTTTATATTGCGCATAAGGTTTTTTACATTTAGATTCGAGTAATGGTGAAATCTTGCCCGAGGGGTTTTTACGTCGGTAAAGTGCTTCATCAAATTAATGTGCAAGACAATCGAGCATGGGTATGGTAATATAATTGGTTGGTTTTCTGTACTTTTATGTAGAGAATTCCTAAGCGAAAACTTATTATACACCTTTTTTATTTGAAGAATAACTGCAATTAATAAATATTTTATTTATTTAAATTTCGAATAAGCAAAATTCAAGTTGAAAAATATTATACAATATGTGAATTATGATAAAATGCGCAAGATGAAAATCTTGGGTTATCGGCATTGCATTTTGTAAGGCACGACTTATGTTTTTTGGAGCGTGTCTAAAAAAAGGCGTTTTTTGTTTTTTTGCTTCATTCTATTGGTTATTGCCTTGATGAACATTGATTTTGGAACTGTCAGTGATCGGTTGTGTTTTTGTGCTGTTTTGAATTTGTGTGTTGTTTGTTCGCTGTTTTTGTTGCATTTTTGAGGCTGTGGTGTTGATGCCGTTTGTTCGGGTCTCTGCCATCGTGTGTCTTGTTTTTTTTCTTGTGGCTGGACTGTTAAACAGGGTTATAAGAGAAAATTGTGTGGCAAATGTGAGTTGTATACTATATATATTTTAGTTTAGTTGCAAGCATAGCGATTTCAGAACTTCGACGATAGAAATAAAAAAAAACTGAGAGAGAAAATTGACGAACTCAGTACTACTGTTCACAATTTAAATGTTATGATTACGACTATTTCTGTTAGTTCTGTTTTGTCCACTAGTACTGGTAATAATATGACGATGCTTGTAAATAATAATAAGAAGAAAACAAAAAGCAGAAATAATAAAAAACAAAGAAAAATTGCACAGCTAAAAAAAGCAATGAAAATAGTCTTGTTGAACCTATTATTCCTGTTTCATCTGATGTTTTGATTTACGTCCGTAAATTCAGTTTCTTCTGACAATGTCGTTGAACTCTATTTCTTAACTTTAAAAAGGAAAATAGATTCACCGAGTACAATGACAGCTAAAAAAGTTGGTGTCGATGATCCAATCCGAACGACACCTAAAAGCAGCGTTTCAGCCAAGATAAACTGCAGACCTCCACTCCATGGCAAAACAATCTGGTGCATCATCATCACGTTCTGGTTTGAGTACCATTTCTTCTGCCCCCTGACTCCGTTATGGTTTGACTCTTCCTTCTGGCCTGATGGAACAAGGCTTCAGATGTTTACAGTGCAGCATAAAAACGCTGCGTAACTAACAATGCCAAAAAGGTTGCTACAGATTGCGCATTACCTGTTTTCCCAGACGTTGCCATACAATTTGATGTTCCTTTTGTTGATGCTTTTGCTAATTTTAAACTTTTAAAAGTTCCTGGCACAGATGGAGTGGAGATAGTATTTGTCCGTAGATGTACTGTAGATGACAATAATATTTATATCTGTTATTTGTACATTCCGTCCGGCGCCGCAGACTCTGTGTATTGTTCTTATATTGATGCATTGACCAATTTGTTTGGTCCGGTTGATATTAAATTCAATGACACTTGCTAGTGATCTATATCAACTGAACAACGTTTTCAATTACCAAGGTACATTGTTGGACCTAATGTTTAGCAGTAATCAAGACGACATCATTGTTGTCGAGTGCACTGTGCCGTTGAGTAGAGTGGATGCGTATCACATTCCTATCGAAGTAAAATTTCATCTGAATATGGGCAGCGTCGCAAGACCCAGTCTGCGCTGAATTTGCACTAAAAAGCGTGTATTGTGCTCATGTAAGATCACATTTCGAATATGGTTCGGTTGTATGGAATCCAAGTTACGCAGTGCATTCTAATAGTTTAGAGTCTATACAAAAGAAGTTTCTTCTATATGCATTGCGCCGGGCTGTAGTAAGGGAGGACAACTTTGCTCTTCCTTTTTATGCTGACCGCTGTAGGATCTTGTCGTTGGAGTCCCTTTCTGAACGACGAAATAATGCCGGAGTGTTCTCCATTTTCGACTTGATGTCGTGCCGCTTAGACGCCCCTAATTTGCTGTCACTTGTTCACATTAACGTACCAGCTCGAGTTTTGCGTGAGCATGACTTTCTTAGAATTAAAAGGCACAGAACTTCTTATGGGCAAAAAGAGCCAATGAATAGTATGGCCAAATCTTTTATTCGCTTTTCTAGCTTTTTTGATTTTACAACATCGCGAGACGCGTTCCGGCGAAACGTACGGTCCATCTTTATGTCTTGAGTTTTTGTTTGTTGTTGTCCTACGAATGGTCCTGTGTATACGCGAATTGGAGTCACATGTGTCCTGAAGTGTAATAACTCATAATTAGATGTTTGGATAGTCGTCCCTTGTTTAACTCAATAACCAGCCCTCTTGTATATACATTTTTTTTTATTTATTTACACCACTATATGTATTTTGTAAACTAGTATATTGTAAACATGTAAACGGATGTCTAACATAGTTGGAACGACTCCATCCTCACTTAGTGATGAGCATATTTCATTAACATAATTAAATAAACGGTCAGTAGGGGTTTTCCCGTTGACTTTATAATGAAAATTAAATTAGGGACATGCATGGGACATGTTGATGTTTGGTATGCTCGGGTTTGCTTGTTATTATTCCTAGACATACATCGGTTAATTGGTTTCACCTTTTGTACAGTCCGAACACATGAAAGTGCTCGAATACGTCCCGGAAGAAATGTTTCTAAATCTTCCCAAGTTGGCTGCTCATCTCTAGTTGCTTGGCTCTGTTCCCACGTACATCTTGTATTATTGTACAGCTTTTCACAAATCTGAAGCACAATCTAATCATTCCACTCAGTTATTGATCGACCCAAATTCTTTAACGCCAATAAACAACTCGATATTTTGTTGGTCAATCGGCGTAAATCATCCGCTGATTCACTGCGCACGATATAAGAGCTCAGATATGTTACACAATGAGCTCACGACTATTGTATGTATCTGTCATTCAATAATTTCCATGCACACTCTTAATTCTCAGAAGTTAATCCAAAATGTGTAATTCATTCTTCAGGTTCATCGCGAAGAACGTCTTTTAAAAACTGAAGCTTTTGGGCTGCAGGAATATGCAAATGCACTATTAAATTGGGGCACCGTAAGCGCATCAGCATCGGTACCATTAACTGCAATCGGTGCCACTGGTTGGACATTATGATTCGCATGTGCTGTCATCAGTAAACGCAACGTGTTTCTATATAACACGGATGCAGGAAAATCACGCAAGAATATTATCTTGATCACCAGCTTGTGACATACAATCTAATGCCATTTATTGCATTGTACTAAAAAAGTTTTCAATTCCCTTCTTCTCAATCTCGATTTCGACTAATTGCATAGTGTCGACAGATTTCATCACTCGATTACACTACACGTGTTATGAACACGTTTCGCTATCACAACATAACGACGATGTGCAGCTGACGCTGATCGTTTTGATCTTAACCTTGTTTGTCTGGTACTGATCCGGGCTTTTGACTTAATGAATGCGCAATTGTCCCAGCACTACATTGGCATTTATAAAATGTACGTCCATATCATCGTACACCTTTTGCTGCTGTTCAAGTTCCGCAAGTACCCGCGGGCTTTCGAAAGATAAATCAACCCGACCCGACCCGCAAGACATTAAATTAAACCCGATCAGCCAGTTACCCATTTGCCATCCAACGCGTTAACTATTGCGACGTACACGGACATATCCGCATTAATATAGTGTGCGTGCGTTCGTTTTCAGGAACGTTACTCCATAATCTAGTATGTAGTGTGTAACTGCCTAAAAAAGTTGTGATTGGCATTTCTAATGCACAATGCAGGATCAGGATCCTGAGATTAATGCTGAAGCACCCTGTGCCATGATATCAGGATCGTGAGATTATGTCAAAGATGCCTTGTGCATTAATATCAAAAGAGACATAATCTCACGAATTTTCAACAACAACAATAACATACATAAGTGTTATAAAACTCACTAAATCATGTTATTGTGGTTGTTGAAAATTCGTGAGATTATGTTTCTTGAGATTTATGCACAAGCGGCCAGTGTCATAATCTCAAGATCCTGAGATTATGACACAGGCCGCTTGTGCATTAATCTCACGATTTTTCCTGAAATTTGTTCTCTTGAGATTAATGCACAGGCAGGCCTCCTGTAGCATAATCTCACGATTTTTTCTGAGATTATGTCTCTTGAGATTAATGCACAAGCGGCCTGTGTCATAATCTCACGATCCTGAAATTATGAACCATGCCGCTTGTGATCCTGAAATTATGAGACATGCCGCGCTTGTGCATTAATCTCAAGTGACATATTCTCAGGATCATGATATGTCTCCAGAGATTATTGAATATCGGCCGGTAACATAATCTTAGGAATTTTTCCTGAGATGAAGTCTCTTGAGATTAACACACAGGTGGCCTGTGCCATAATTTCAGGATCGTGTAATCACCGTTGTTGTAGAGAGTAGAAATATCTCGATTTCATGTTCTTATATATTTTTTTTGAATTGTTTATAATAATTATAACGGAAAATAGGCAACATTGATTTTTTTATCATTGAAAATGATTTAGAGGATGGTACCGATGAATAATGTGTAACGAAAAGGACCATGAATTCGGTAAAGTTTGGTAAAATATCCGCAAACTTCGTGTATTTTTTGACGCGAATCAGAAGCGCGGCGGAGATGCAATCAGTTGTAGTCGTCGGCCGTAGTGAAATGTTAATTTTGTTGCAATTGATGAAATTAACACAAAATTCAATATGTGCATTTTAATTTTCTTTACTGTTTGTTTGTACTGTTGTTTGCCATTTTCGCAAAAATGGCGGGTAGTAAAATTGGTGGACAACTGGTAGACAAAGTTGTGCGTTGCATTATTATTTTAGTAAAAACATTTATCCGCCGCGCGGACTGTTAATGAATAAGTAATCTACAATAATATATACAAATATGAAATCCTTTTTTTTATTATTTTCTTTGCAGATTATGTTCATTGACAATAACACGTCTTTCATTTCTTACTCCTTTACCATCTGATTTGTCATCGTTGTCATTGGCCGTCAAAATGCAAAGTTCGAAGCGAACCCTACGATCACATGAGATACCTGTACCACATTCGATGCTTGCCTCTAATATATCAGGTTCAAATACATCCGGCACCTCATTGAACATTGGTTCCGTAGTTCAAGCTAGTGGTTCAAGTGGATTAAGTTCGGTTTTTCCAATGCCAGACACGGATTTAGATCTTCACTTCAGTCTGCAATATCCTCATTTTATAAAACGAGATGGGAATAGGTTTGAAACGTTTGATATTTTGTATGAGTACATTAAATTATACATTTTATTTCAGATTGTTGATTATTCTTCAAAGAAGAAAGAAATACAAGACTCGGACAATTTTGGGGTATAAGACACTCGCAGAAGGAAATATTAAAATGGACGCTGTTTTACAAAAATCTATGGACATGACCATAGAATTAACAACATCTGGTAAGGCAGGACGTCAGAGAATTGTTGTTGCGACACTAAGAGCTGAACACGTATCATCTATGCCTGTTGACCAAGATAATAAAATTAGCAATAGCCTACTTTTAAACGGTATTTTTTTTTGATTAAAAATAAATGTGTGTTTTACATTGCAAATCTGAATTCTAATGTTTAGATAGAGTAAACGAATACTCTGATGATGACGAAGAAAATGAATTTAGCTCTGCTGAGGACAACTATGATGGTATTGACGTAACAATGTCTGGTTATGGTAAAAGAGAATATGCTTCAAAACGCAACTATCGTAAACTTGATCAAACGGACCATAATATAGGCGATGATGTTGTACTATGCTCCAATCCAGTTGATAGCGATAGTGAATTTGAAAATATAAAGGAGAAGGATCCGCGCTCAAAAATTAGTAGAGTATGTATTTGTTTGTGTATGTTTTAATGTTGATTAATTATAAAATAAATTATAGCAAAGAAATTTTAAGCAAAAAATAATTTCTCTGCTTAAACGATTCAAAGTACCAGAAGAACTGGAAGGAACAGTTGTACGAGGTGCTGGTGCAGTCCGGGGTGAACGAGAGTTGGATATTTTGTTTCAAGAGCTTGAATCGTTGTCTTGTGGCGAAGGTGATGATTCAGGACCTGACATTGATAGTTTGTCGATTGGTTCAACTCCAAAGCCGTCGTTGCGACCATTTTTCTCGAACTCCAGAAATATGTTGCACGACAATTTAATTGGTTTGTAGAATATTTTTTTTATGTATTTTTTTAGTATTGTATATTAATGTGGAAAAGGCGCTTATGTGTAAAATATGTGAAAAATATGTGAAAAATAGAAAACATGGTGGCGTTTTTCACGTTAAATCGGTTCACATAGAAATAATAATTTTGACATGACAAAATAACAGCTACTTATGAAACATAATTGGCATTCTTCTGGTCTACATTTTTCGATTCCGTGTGAGTTATAATTTAAAACACCTTTTTCTATTTATTATTTATATATTCTTTATTTTGTTGACCAAATATTTTGTAATATAAGATAAATAAATGTAAGTTTGTTAAAAAAGTATTTTAACTTAAAACAATATTTTTAGGTTTTATTTATATTTTTATCATAACAAAGTACAGTAAAAAAGAACGTTTTAAAGTAACACTCAAGCGGTATTAAAATGGAGGTCAGAATTAAACCCATAAAGACGACCGTACACGTGATCAAGTCTGATAAAAAGCCAAATCAATGAAGTATTATAATTATTATCATGTGACCCTAAAATTGGGGTAGTCTTAGAGAGGTCTTAGAGCGAATGTATTTTTAATAACAAAAAAAAAATTATTCGTTATTTTAAACTCGTTACAATTGAAGAAAAAATGGCAAATCTGTCGCCTAAAGTACTGCGAAAAGACATGAAAATGCTATAAAATGCGCTCAAATGAGCATCGACTCAGTAAAAGTCCAAATAAACATTATTCACAAACAGAACAATATTTTTAGAAAATCGGGCGCTTGCTTTACTGTTTATAATATTTTTTATTACACAAACACTCCTTGATGATTATTAATTCGATTGTCATGTCATTTGGTCGTTTAACCAATAATGCCTGTATTTCGCCACAGATGAATTACATAATTTCAGATACACCAACTAGACATTTCTTGAGCTAATATACGGCTCAACTCGGTTGAGATAGCATACCACTCGATATAACTCGAAATATAAAAAACCCGACATTTGCTCATTACATTTGTTTTTTTAATCCCAAGTGATACATATAGGGCCAGTGAACGATGTCGCACTACCAAATCATTGACCATTACGGGTTCACCAGACTGATCAAAAAATATGCTGTTTTACACTGAGGTACTCCTATTCAAACTTCTGTTCTCTAATATACACAACACATCCCAATGGTTATTCTCATTTCATCCTGTAATCCCTTGTGGTACATAGTGCCGATGCCGCTCACTGGATTCATTGAACATTACGGGTTCACACGACTAAGTAAGTTCATGCTAATGTGCTGTTTTCAGTATTGTGCAACACCTATTGGAGATACTGTGCTCAAACACTTACAACACATCCCCGATGGATAGGAGTCTTGATTTGATCTGACGCGACTATAACAATTTTGCAGAGCAAATGTGCATATTTTCGAGATATCTCTATGCACCGAGATCTATCTTGCTATTTATATTCGGAATCGTGAATGTTCAACGCCATCATACACCTATTGTTCTATTCAGGATGCGTGTGAATATGTTAATTGATGACATTATTGTGCCGTTGTTCCAAATCAATAACCTATTTAAGAAATAGGCTATTAATAGCAAGAGGAACCAACTGATTTAAAGTGCTACATTCAAAAAACACTTCGGTCTGTCAGGCGGCATCGAACCGGTGACCTAGCATAAGCTAGCTAACGCGTTAACCCACTCGGCTATGGCTATGGTTAGGAGTCTTGATTGGCCCAGACGTGACTAAAAAAATTGCAGGGCAAATGCGCATATTTCTATTCACCGAGATCTATTTTGATATTCATATTCGTAATCAAGAATCATCATACAATTATTGTTCTAAACATGGTTCGTGAATGTAGATATGTTAATTGATGGCATCAATGTCCCGTTATTCCAAATCAAATACCTTTGTTAGAAAAATGAATAGCAAGTGGAACGTACTTTTTAAAGTGCTTGAATCGAAAACCCTTCAGTCTGCCGGGAATCAAACCTACCGTTAGCCAACGCGGTATTCCACTTGCTCAAACACAAACAAAAAATGTATTTTTTTTAAAATATAAGTATGTACTAGGATTAATTAATAACACCATTTTTGTGTTTCTTATCCCACTATTTTTTCTTATGTATTTTAGCCCGCTTAACACGTAAATGTCAATATAAATAAATTCTATAAATTAGATTTCGAGATATGATTAAAAAAAATAAAAATTATGTAGTCCCACATTATTGAACACATCTCAAGTTAGAATTTATTGATGTTGGTTTAAAGATTTAGAGGTTTATAAATTATCTACAATTTTTGAAAACTAACTTGTTAATCCGCTCAGTAGTTTCCGAGCAATCTAAAGAAATACGGCAAAAAATGTCTATTTTTCTGTAAAAATCGATAAATTACGAAATAAATTGATAGAAATTGATAGAAAGAAGAAGAAAATGCTTAGTTTATAATTTTGTACGTAAATATAAAATTCGCCTTTTCACTCTGTTTCAAGCGCTACAAATGTTATTCCATTAATTTCGATTTAATTCATATTAAATCTATTATTATAATTATTATTAAATAATTCAGACTCTTCCTCTGTAATTATAGTTTTCTGGATTCACTTAACTTAATGAGATCTAAATATAATTTCCCATCATATTTTCATTCTAGAATTCATGATAACGTCGCTCCATATGGATTTTAATTGTTGGTGAAAATGTTCGCCGTGTAGGTCGCTGATGTCACCAAGGTTCGAGGGGAAAACTTCAAATTGAAATGTAATAAATGGATCTTCAATGACATGTTTGAGCCATTTGAAAGAAAATAAAAGGCATGTATTATAAAAGATACAAAAATTGAATAACAAAAATATTTCATACCAATTTTTGCATAATTCTTAAGCGAATTACGAATAATTGCATTGTATTCCGAGTATATATTGTTGAAGCAACCATCCGAAATAAATTCAATGCTCAAAGCACTATGCAAAAGCTAATGTTGTCTGCCTTCGAATAATATTTTCCGTAAGGCTTATACCGTTCGTACATATGCAAGTAATTGTTATTTTTTTAGTAAGTTCCAGATCAATCACCAAATCGTTCAAGTCCAATTGGGTCAAACGTTTTGGTGGTTTTCCCGTTTAAAAATTACTATATTGATTTGCCAAATTCTTGTTATGATACATCGGGGTTTTCTCTTTCTCTTCAGAATATTTCGGATACGGAATTCCATTCGCAGAACTAAAAGCGTAACTCCATCGCATTGTTTTTCCAAATCATTGATAACCTTTCAACAAGCTCGTTAAGAATTACGTTAAATATTACTTCACACAAATAGTATATCGAAATCGGTGCCCAGCGTTTATTAAGAATACTATCCGATTGAATTCCAAAGTACTCCGTGTATCTTTGTTCTAATAAAGGCGTGAATGCAGGTTTGAAAAAAAAGAAAAAGTAAAAAGGCGAACTTTGATACCTCCAATCAATTATACTTTTTTTCCACAGCTCGTTTTCTTTAAAAATGCCATCCATCTACGTACAAAATGATAAACTAAAAAATCTAAACTAAATCATTTTTTGCTCCAATTTTTGAGCGGATTGACAAAGTTATTCAACAAAATTTGTAGATAATTTATTTACCTTTTGTTCTGATATATTAATAATAATACAAATAATTATAAATTCAATTTTTTTGTTTTTTTATTCAAAAAATCATAATCATATCTCAAAATCCTATTCATAGGAAAAAAAAATATTGCCATTTTCGAGTTTAGTGGTCTAAAATACTTAAGAAAAGTATAGTGGGATATGAAACACATTTTTTTTTTAATTTTGTCGAATAGTGTAATCATTAGTTTATCTTAACTTTTCATTTATTTGTTTGCATGGCCTTAATTTATTTGCAGGAGTCAATGACAGAAAAACTATAGACACCAGATTTTTCGAAAAAAAATCTTCTGCAATTGTTAGCAGCACTACGCAAGGTATGTTTTTTAATGTATGTTTTTATTTCATTTTTAATAGTACACACATTGTGTTAAATTAATAGTTTCAACAAAACTAATTATTATTATTATTATTACATCACATTTATATAAATATTGAAATAATATTAATAATGTGAGAAAATAGGCGCTTTTTTTTTGTGAATTCAATGCAAGACGAATCCAACAGTCGTTAGTTAACATGGCAACAAACAAAGAGCAATCCGACATATCAATATAATAATTAAATTACGAAAACTTGTGAGAATTTTTATATTATGCCTAATTAAAGATTTACCTTAATTTATTACAAATTAGTGGATAAATCTATAACCAAAATGATGCGCTCTTCTGTTAATTACATGTATGAGCTGTATAAAGTAACGGTTACAACAACAGGAACATCATCCAAAATCATTGTAGAAAACTTGACTGAATATATATGAATTTTAGTATAGAAAGATGGAGGTTGTCATCTTTTCTGCGACATTTTTGATATTGACTTGTAGCTTAATTCAGGCAATTTCATAAAAAATGTTCCAGGATTATTCAATATACCCTGATGGCTCGTTATACCCAGATACCTTTCCAATTGTTAACGATCATAACCTGATCAATGTCCACCGCGCAAAGCAAAATTCGTCATCGTACGCGAATGCGTTTTATTGCGCGAACAAATGGTATAAAGCTGCTGATGTATCTGGAAAATAGAAATAGATCGAGTCTCGTGTTCGTGCACTTCATCATCACGCATGTCCGTCCTTAGTTGCAAAATTATTCGACCAACTTAGATGGCTATCTAAGTTCAATAATGGCCGCAAAAATGCTATACAAAGCTTGTGGACTAAGGGTTTGGAATATGAACAACCAATCGCTATTAAAATACTGCTTAAAACTACCAGATCTTAAACAATTAAAAATCCCGCACTAGTTTGGAACCATCACTAGACTTGATTCAGACTTGCACTGATTCTGTGACGCTTCGGATGCAGCCTATTGTGCCGTTCTGTAAGTATGCACTTTCCAGAAAGATTAATTAATTAATTTCGCTCTTCTGTAAAATATACGAACTGTATATACCACATTTTTTCCGGGGCCAAGTACACACGAAAAAAATCATGCACAACTCGTCAATACGATGAGCGAATAGACGACGATAATTTACATTCAGACACATTCAATCGAAAATGGATGCATTTGCGAGTGGGAATCGCTGCGAGAGATACTCATTTTGGCATGGATTTCGCGGCGGTTTTCAGAGTCATTTTGTGTCTATATATAACAGCTATGTATTCGGACAAGATCAATTGATGTGTGTGTTTTAATTAAAATGTATGCTATTTACAAACCAAAAACATTTATGAATGAAATATGGTGTTTCAGCATTCATTATCTAAAAATATTTCATTATTATTTAGATTTCATAAAAAATATTTTAGGATCATGTAATATTATGCGTTTTCCAAATCCATGTTGACAACAATGTAATCGGTCAAAAGCATAGTTGACAAAGCACCCGTCCGCTTGTGTTAAGCCGTATTTCCTTCTTCTTGTTTGCGTTGATCCGAAGGCCGACTAGGCTTGCTGAAATCGCAAGATTCTGCAGCATTGAGTCGACATCTTCGTGACGATGTGCTAAAAAGCAAGCATCGTCAGCGTATTC
>JANSTU010009341.1:0-16051 GCA_027564075.1 Bolitophila hybrida
ACAACTAACGCTGCGTTATGCCAGATTTTACCCTGGTCACAGCCCCGCTATAGATGTTTACACATCAAAAATATGTTGAAAAGCTAGATAATCGACTGTATTCACGCTCAAAATTTTGAAATTTTAGGAATTTAAAAACACAATTTTCGCATGTAAAACCTTTGCATAAAATATTATAGTTTCTTAAAATTGATTTTTTTCAGTTAAAAATAAAAACAAAAAAATCAAAGATATTTAACATATTTTACACATATACAATAATGTTATTTGAGAACACAAATTTAAATGTTTTCATAAAACTGCATATTAATTCTCAAAACCAACTTTCAGAACAAAAAACCTTTTTTATAATATAGCAACATATCAATTTTCTATAAAAGTGCGATATTTATACAGTTGAGATCTGTATAAAGTATGTCATATATATACACTAATATATATATTTTTTATTAATATTTAATCATTTTCCTTATGTTCTAAAATATATTTTTCTGTAAATATAAATTCGATATATTTTAAAAATACAATCGATCCAATATGGCTGATTTTCGTATTGTAGTCACAAAAAGAACGCCGTTAATGGGGTTTTTCCAAGCTCGTTGTTCATCGTATCGTTTTTCCGTCTGCATTCGATAATTTATTGTTGCATATTTATTTATTAATTTTATATGTTTTGTAGATTCTAGTATACATTAGGACAATTATATTTTTTTAAATATATAAATGGACACTTTAAGCACCACATGGATGATATACATTATACATATACATCAAAGTGAAGCATATTTATACAATATATATTATATATTTATATAATATATATAATTGTATTCAAATTAAACAAAACCCTGTTGTATACTTGTGTATGTTTGTGTGTGTATTGGTGCACAAGCAAATTCAAATAATATCATTAATTTCATAATATTTTCACACTTCGTTTATTTATAATATTCACATTTTTTGCTTATATGAAAGCAATCAATTCCGATAAAAGTTTTGTTTTAAAGACTGATGAATTTAAAATAAAACATCATTTAACAATTTGTAAATATTTTGTGTTTTTTCAATTTTTTTTTATAATAATTATAATCATTAAATAGTAATAATATATTTTATTAATAAAAATTAAAAAAAAAACATAGCGCCATGTTCGATTTTTGGACATACCAATATTACACAAGGGAGTACTTTTTATAGCACTCAAGACACTTAGGTTTATTCTCTTATTTTTTTGAAGACGACACATAATTAAAATATAGTTGAAAATGTGTGTGTTGTGTGTGTGTGTGTCTACATACATATATATTTAATTACAATAGGACGGTTATGTATAAGTTTATAATATATATAACGTATGCGTATTCGCATATATTATACAGATACATAAAATATAGTATATATTATGGTATATGTATATTATTTAAAACAACTCAATCACAGCATGACGAAATTGTTTCTACATTACGTAAATATTTATTTGTATAAAAAACTGAAATATAAAATAATAAATCAAACAAAAAAAATAATTGTGCTTTATATTTGTTTACAATATATTATATCTTATTTGTTATTTTTAAGTATACACGCCAAATCAAGTTAACAAACAGTACATTAAAATGTGTTTTTTTTTTAATAAATGTACATACAATATAAATTTGAACGAGATCGCTTTATACATATTTAAAATGAAAATAAGAGTACAAGAGTACATTAGTTTGTACAGTTATACTTTTTGCGTTGTTATTTTAAAATTGCTACCATTTAAATGCTCTCTAATATTTAGAAAAAAAATCATTGTATAAAATAGTTTATCGATACAATAAAAAATATATTTAAAATAAAAAAAATAAATTACATACCAACATTGGCTAACGTTTACAATAATAAATTGATTGTTTTCCAAATAATTTAATTATAAACCGAAAATGGATCCAAAAACAAATACGAATATAAGACAATTGTACTCCCAATATTGTAAGATTAGACATATTAATTTAAAAAAAAACTCTTATCAAGCTTAAAAAGTAAAGATAATTTATTAAAGTTTTTTTTTTTTTGTTCCTACATCGAGAAAAAGGCTCTTCGGGAACTTCAAAACGATTTTCGAATTACATTTTGGCTTATAGACGTTTCCATTTGGATTTGGACTTGAGCACAGGATTAAGCTTGAAAAATGTTTCACAAACATATCGGACCCATTAAAAGAAAAGTGCAGGCAATTCACCATTCACGATTTATTCGAAAAAGGTCAGAATTGTCTCTACTTCATCCAGATACGATCGATTTGACTTCATACAGCATCTGTTCTCCGCAAATTTTCGGTTCTTCCATGTTGAAGAATGGTTAAATATATTATTGAGAAATGTGAGGCTTTCATTTTTTTAAGTACTACTAAAAACAAGAAAACCTTTAAAGTATCTGTCGGATTTAGTCGCTTGTTTGAAAGGTGTTCAGACGACCTTTTATAATCAATAAGATAAATCGCTAAAGATGAAAAAATACAAAAAGTAATTATTTTTTTTTAAAATACAGGTAACGTATAGATTTTTTAAAAAAATACACAAACATAACCTCAATTATCTTCAGCAGATGGCAGGTAACGTATAAGTTTTTTCTAAATTTTCTTAGTAAGCCGACCTCTTATATTATATTTTTAAAATGTCCAAAACGAAGTCTAACCATTCCAGTTTATAACCAAAAGACTGAAAAGTAAACATTTTTTATTTTGTTTTTGTTTTTCTTTGGTGTACTTTGTGTAGAACTTTCTTTGACAATTTTTTTGGCAAAACAATTAAACACATAATCAAAATGAAATAAATAAATATAAAAACGTTGTTTTTACGTTTCAGTCATTTGGTTATATTTTTGGTACGGAACATCTGGACTTCCTAAGGAATAGAAAGATAAAATTGTGGTTATGTTTACTTTTTTGCATTTTTTGTATCTTGGCAAGTTGAGTTTTTTTGGCGATTTATTTTAAGTATTTTAAAAGGTCGTCAGAAGCCCTATTTAACAATCCAACATAAAAAAATCTACAGCTACTTTAGAGTTATCTTGTCTATCCAAATATTAAAAAAACGGCTGCCATTTCTCACACATGCATTTTAGGATATAGTATAGTATAATACGTATGTTAAGTTTGGCTAAAGATTACTGAATCACCCTGTATAAATATCATTTATTGTTTGTTTATATTTTTGATCAATCATGAAATGTCAAAGCACTATTTTTAAAGGTATCCGAAAGATATCGCCTGGTTCGCCTAAAATAGGTAGTAATTAGTTTTCTAAACTTTATTTTATATTTGGAGATTTTTTTGAATTTATTTGGTTTACATTATTTATTCGAAACAAAAAGTTTATTAGAAATGCATTTTTTGGATGGTAGGTATAGTAATAAAATAACTTGGAAAACGCATTATATTTGGTGATGTTAATTTTTTTTTCATGTACAGGAAACCTTTTTATATACATCATATAAAGTGTATGTACCATAAAATAATATTTGTTCACATTCATATTGTTTATAAATTGGTATTACATTTAAATGCCACATTTCGAATCTATGGTTATAAAAATTGCGTTTTTGACGGAGCGAATGAATTAATAGAAAATGTTTACATATATTTATTTATATATATTATATTAATTATACACATACAAATACATAGAATACAATTTTTTTCGTGTACATAACAACAATAACAGTAAATTATATAATATGTTGTTTAACATTTACAAAGAAATGCACCGTTCACAATAAGAAAGAGTTCCAGATTCGTTAAATGTATACTTAAAAATCAGTAAAAAAATAAGATCAAATCGTTTTTGATTTAAAATAAAAAATATGACATTTGGTACTCTTTCTTGTTTTGTTTCTTTTCATGAATCAACATTATTAAAGATATACAATAAAATAGACATTCGCGTGTCCGGGATTACTTTTAAAAAGAACAGCATTAAAATATTTACCTTCAATAGAATTAATCTAACAACAAAAACAACAGATGTACCCGTATCTGGATGCAAAAAACACGAATTAAACTACATTATTTAAAATAAAAAAGACAATAAAAAGTTCATGCTGTCGGTAGCGTCATGCTTACAATAATAACAATATCAACGGATTTTGGCAAAAACACTAACCTTAGGCATGTGTGCGTGTCTGTTTTAATAGTTGTTTCCAGAATATGGTGCTTCTTACCGTATTTAAAGAAAATAATATATATTAATCTGTTGATGCATGCAGCGGCGATTACGCAAACGTCTTAGGTAATAGATGTGTGTTTTGTGTGTGTGAGAGAGAGGGAGTATGCGAAAAATGCAGCAAACACGCGGTCGCATTTAATCAAAGTTCATCAGCTGTGCGTCCACATCAATGCCGTCCAGCAGATTGAAGTCGTCCTGTGCTTGTGTATTGTAACTGCTAACGAAGAGATTTAACAAGATTTACACATTAAAAAAAAATAAAAAAAACAAATATAAGAAATAATAATAATTGCAATAATTTATATATCTAAATCTAATCATAATGCATTAATAAAGCACCACACATAAATTAACTAGTTAAATGCGGAAAGCAAACATTAAATAGAAATTGAGTAGTTTTCAGTTCACGAAAAATCGTACATAGAAAAGCTATTTATTTACAACATTGATTTAACCAATAATTTTTAAATTTTATTTGAAAAATCACTTGATAACTAGGAATACCTCAGGAGTACACAAATTGAATATAGAAGACCTTTTATTATTAATTGAAATATATTGAATTGAGTATTTTATTCTAAAAAAATTGTTACAGTCGTCGGTCAGAATTAAACCAAATGTTCATGAATTCATGAAATATAGAGGACGGTTTATCAAAAAACGTTTGGTTCTTAATTTATAGAAATTAGTAAACACTAAAGAAACAAATTTAAGCAGAAAACAGTGCTGATGTCTTTTTTTGTGTTTTAAGACCACATTTGAGAAATATTCTACAGTTTTTAGGTAAATAATTGTAGGACTTGTTTTCACTTTTTAAAAAATACTATAAATTTATAATAATATTTAATACAAATAATAAAAATCTAATTAAAGCCATTATAATAATTTGAATGCAAAAAATTTACTATATTTGCAATTTTAAAAAATACCTAATGAGTTTGTGCAAAGTTCCATGCGCTTTATAACTTTTAGATTGATATACTATTTGTTTGAATATATATATTGAATATGCGTGTACTTTTTAATCATCAGTTACCTTTGATAAGGTTGTCGAAGTCGAAGTCCAAGACTTTGAAAAATAAAATCTACACTTTTATTATGTTCTTGGTGAGAGAATATTATATTTATAGATATATTAGGCTTTTTGTTCAAATAATTCTTCTAAATTGATGGAATATTATAAAATATTATTTTCTTCTCATTTTATTATTATTTAATTTTGTTTGTAAATAGATTTGAAACCGAATTCGGAATAATATCACTTGCCTCTTTTGGCCCCTTTTTCTAATCCATTATATTGTGCATTTATAATATTTTATAATAACTTTTGTGTTGTTAATTTGGTATTTCGTTTTTAACATGAGTTTATGTATGAGGGAAGGGGATAACTGTGTGCAATAAAAGATATAACGATACAAAATACTGAAGAATAATAAAAGCAACTTTTCTAAGAATCAAAAAGAGAAAGGATAGTGGAATGTAATAACTTACGAAAAACAATAATAGGAGCTAAATAGTTATTTACATGCAGTTTATAATAAATGCTTACATTTATTGAAAACACCATTTTATAAATTTAAACATTTAAACATCAGCTTTGAGTGCATTCGTGCTGATTGTGTGTGTATATTATGTGAAGAGATTTCGAAATCTATTTTCTTATCTCATTAAAAATTGATACATTTATATATATTTTTTTAAATATTATCTGTTTGTCGTTATTTAAAGGTGCATTAATGTGCTATTCTGGTAGCTGCAAAAATAAAGTTTAGCGTGATTATGTAAGAAAATATCTTGTTCGCTGTATTTTACAAGATATTACTATAAAGATTTAGTAAACATATTAGTTCTGCTGGAAAAGTAGGGAAATGAATAAATACATTTTGATTCAGGTGGTTTAAATTACACAACAGTTATCATTTCTGAATAAAAAAATTTCTCACGGAAATATTCGGACAGTTATTTTTATTATCTATATTACATGAAACTTCAAAAACGGACCTTCGTTGAATACGATTTCAAACAATTTGGGTTTGTCCAAAACAACAGTGTACGAAACGGTGTGTTGATTTTTTTGTCAAGTGTTTTTCTCTAAAGTAGAGGAGAGATTTTTTGTCACCACCGATTTGTATGGAAAATATTTCAAGGTCAAAAATATGAATTCTTGTCACCAATTTATTTCGTGAATGCACTGCTGAGGTGTTAATTTTTGTCACTAAAAACTTTTACAACAACAATAACATGAAATACAAGAATTGTGTTGAGTTTTAAACCCTTTTCATTGGTTATTGTGATTTGGTGACGAAAATGCACTTGAGAAGAATTCAGACCTCGTAAGTGAATTCTTCTAACAGTGACAAGAATTCACTTGACAAAAAATCATACTGGCGTACGATACACATAAACAAGTTAATTCATTTGAATAAAATGTGCTCAAATTCCGGGAGACCTGTCCCGTCCCTATCCATAAGCTTTGATTTGGCTTTTACAAGGTACATATTTAACATTCTTGAATAGCATTCTTGCTGTGGTCAATACATAATTTCAAAGATACTAAGAAATTCTCAAAGAAAACGTGTTAGCTAGAGTTGAAAAGTAGAACATAGCTAAGTACATATTCCAGCAAGAGACTGGCTAGCCAATAAATATTCTGTTGTTATGGAATGGCCTTCTGGCAGCCCAGACCTTAATCCAATCGAATCTCTTTGGGTGCATTGAATTTGTATAATAGTTAATACATTTTATATTTACTTGTGAACTATTGAGTCTCTAATGAATATTTTAAAAGGACCTACTAAAAATCTATAGTTTTCTTTGAAACTTATGGGTGTCCGACGACTTTTGACACTCGCTGTATATGAAACAACCATCTGGATTTCAAGACGAAGGCGAAGAGCATAGGGTATGTCTACTAAAGAAAAGTCTGTAGTGTATTTAACATGCAGCCAGGACATGGAATCAGCAAAAATAAAACTTTTTCTAAGTAGTGTTGAATCTAAAGACTATATATTTTATGGATACGCTGATGCAGACTGGGCACAAAATCAAGAGGCGAAGATGTTAAATAGTAGTTTTGTCTTCAAAGTTTATGGAATGTTGTAAACTGGAGCTTGGTAGATGTTTTCTTGACCATCTTAGAAGTTTTTAGACAAGCAATCGATATTGCATTGTCATCCGGTTCTGGTAAATTCGATTGCAAAATTTATACCAAACAGAAAAACCATATAAATATAAATACATCAAAAACAGTTAATTAAAGCGTATTAATAAAAAATCAATTAAAATGGTCCTAACATGTATAGTCTAATTTAGCTATATAGTAAGTTTCATTGAAGAAAGCATTGCATTAGTTGAACGGGGCTGTAGATGATATAATAACTAATCGCTTTGCCATGGTTTGTGAGGTGCTGAAATATTGACTTAGAATATCAATAAATCAGCGCGGAGATTTGCAATTGGAATTATATTGTTTACTTTAATAAACAAACTGTCCAAATATTTCTGTGAATAACTGTGAATTTTATATATAACCACTTTTAGGATGTGTAAACGTAAAGAAACACTACCACCGAAAGTTTTAAGATTATTTATACAGTTAAAACGTAAATAAACAGAACCGTCGGACAATATTAGATTAATGTACAGTTAAAAAATCGACATACCTGGCAACTGATGATGTGTCTCTTGTGTGATCAGGTGATTGCCACTGTGTGTGCTGTGGTGTATTTGGATAGCTGTTCATCATTGACTTTGGATCGTCTGGAACGGTTGTCTTAAGAATTGGTTTTACATAACCATTACTCGTAGACTCTGTGTGATTTAACATAAAATAAAATTATAATTAAAATCTATTTGTTATAACAAATGCCTTTAGATACTTACCGCCCAACGGTGTATAGTAATTTCTAAACGCATTATCTTTGGGTATGTCCGGATAGAGTGTCACGCACTGATTAAGATCCTTGATACGATCTCCTAATGATCGAATACCAAAGTCTTTGTGACAGAACGGCTGCAGCATAACAATTTGTGGAATCTGTTCCAAAGTGTGCTCGACCCATGCAATTGTAATTCCACCGAGTTCACTGTCCGAGAAACGCAACAGAAACGTACCCGGTGGGCATTTCATGAGCTTCTCTTCGGCTTGTCGTTTATTTATGAATCCGATAATCAGGGACTCTGTCCACGGACCACGTAGTTGATCTCTTGTCAATTTCATAACCGCATAAAACCAATCCCAGAATGTGAAGGTTCTATCCGGTAGTGGTTCTTTGCAGAATTGTCCCCATGTGATTGCACGTTCTTCCTGATTGAAATGTACACCCATTCGGAATGCCTTTTCGCACAGGTAGTAGAGGTTTTCGTGCGTGAGTCCACGACCCGTTTGACTGGTGAACTTTACATTCAGGGCAATTGCCATGCGTGTCCAGCCGACACGGTCAACAACGGCAAACGGAATACGACTGACCTCCGAGAAAGCATTGTCCCATGTAATTGTGGCCCAAGATTGTGGTTCCTGATTACCGTGCACAATTACTACCACCGGCAATGACATAACCCAGACCTGTAAGTATAAAAAAAAAATTAGAAAAAATTGTGTAACATAAAACAAATTGACTGAAACTGTAGAACAGGATCAATGTTGGAGTCGAAAAGTATAAGCTTAATGTGACTATGCGACAAAAATCAATACTTCAATATTTTTAGTCTAACAACCTCAGTGTTAAGCATTTACTTACATTTATTTGTACGTCGCAGCAGAGAAACGTTGATCTAAACAGGAGAGCAAATTTTTCATCCATCACGGATTCTGTGCCCTTCTTTTCAGCTCGTTTAATCTTTTTCAATTGCATATTCCTACAAAGAATACAAATTAGCATAGAATTGCAGAAAAAAAAATAGAAAAAATCTCACCGTAGATTACAGGACAGATGTCGAGCAGCTTGTTGAAGTTCCAGATTGCCGGTATTATTTTGAATTTCACCAGATGTTTCTTCTAGGGGCTTCGTATGGTTCTGCTGCTGAGTCTGGGCTTGGTTTTCTATTTAATGAGTACATTCAGTTAATATAGTTCAGAATTATCATACAGATTTTACAAAATATACCTGACAAAATAGATACCGAAACTACAGGATTGGTCATCTGAATTCCAACGTTGGACAGTAACAAACGCACTGTTGCAGCAAATCTGAGAATTTTTACAATAAGATTTATAATGAAGTAACAGAACAAAATATTTCTTATGAACATTACCTGGTATTGGTCTTCATCACCTGCGGTGGTTGTTTTTCAACAATAAACCCAGAAACTATCAAATTCTGCAGCAGATGCGTAATCTCTTTGTAGGAAACGTCCATATGATCTCCGAGATTTAACGAAAAGTGCTGATTTGTTGCTTTCATTTTATCCACAAGATTGCGGGTGTTCCATATGCACTCGGCTAGTTTTTCGAACCATACCTGAATTTCGTCTAGAGTGCTCATCAGTATTGGAGATCCATTACCGGCCAAAGCCTGATCACGTTGCCACTTGCCCAGTCGCTTAAGAATAACAACCTTCTGTACATTATCAAGTTCCTGAATGACCTGTCTAATAGATTGAAACTGTTCCACAGCATTACAATTGATACTCTCCAGCATAGCTGTACGTTTCTGTTTGTATTCTTCAATCATGATTTGTCGACGTTCTTCCATGTCCGGTGTATTTGGCAGACTATTCAATTGTTGCAGGTGCTTCGACGTTTCCGTGTAGTCAACCATCTTGTACTGTTCTAGTTCATGCTTATAGCGCGTGTACAAGTCATTATTACGTACGGTCATCGTTGTCAGTTGTGCCAGTTTATCATTGATCTCACTGGCCTCTTGATCTAAGTATTGATGGCTTTGATCTTCATTGCTGACAAAATGCTGTTCAAATAGAATGGCATCACGGATCTGCTTGTACGTAGCCAATGGACTATACAGACACTGATTATACGTACGAATGGCCTGATCGATACGATATTTTATTGATGGATTTTGGGCTGATGTTAGTTTCACTTGTTCTGTTTCTAATTCTGCAATAAGTGCGTGTATAAAGTTTCCTGCTCTCTGGTCAATCATCGGATCATTAATGTCCACAAACTGATCAGCTTTTACGCGCTCCTCGATCCAATGAGCACACACAAAGCGTACTTCCAATGGAAACTGATCATTGTAAAGAGACGACTTGATTTTCTCGAATCCAGGATGTTGAATAAGTCTGTCCCACAGAGCCATTTTATATCATTTGAGTTAAACGAGCTCTAAAATTAATAAAACAGTAATTAATTAATCAATTTTCACCTTTTTTTAGGATTTGCTTGACCTGCGCAGATCTATAATCTTTAATCATGAAAACGTGAGCTTTAAAAAGGCAAGTTCTACAAAAATCTAAAATATATGTTTAAAATCTAGACTTAATTTCTGCTTTAAATCCACAAATTTAAAATAACTCCAGATAACTATTTTTTAGACAGAGGGAGACATTTAAAGATCAAACCACTGTGGAATATTTAATTTTAAACATTTTATCACAGTGTGAAACACACTCACAAAAATACATATATTGATAATAAAAAACTCAAAAACTAAAAAGTATTAAAGAAAAAAATTACGCTTGCAAAACGAGACAACGGCGGCGTCCGGATAAACAGAAGATGATTGTGTCGGGCCTTTTTTAAATTATGATAATATTAATATATGTATTTCTAATGACGCATGAAAGCGATTGTGTGTATGTACAGAAATGCGAGTCGGCTGTATACGGGAGAGCAATCAGCGGCGGCCACTATAAAACGCTTAGTAAAGCACAGAATACGACAAAATGTAAACAGTGTGTCTTAAAGAGCACTATTGGACAGATCATCGTTACTTACTTGATGAGAATCAGTGGAATCAGGTCTGACTATCGAAATTCCAAAAGATAAACGTTCGAAAAGCACTAGATTTTTGCGCAGCTCCTCCGTTCAATCTACAAGTTCAATCACAATTCGCAGAATTCAGAAACAGCGGCCATTTAGGAAAAATCACCTGACGCGGGAGTAGACGTATGTACACTTGCTCTGTGTACGTCGGTCATGCAGGTTCTTTTTTAACAGCGGGTGGTCCAAAAAATGTTTTATGTTATATTTGAAAAAATATTTCACTTGTGAAGTAAAAAATGATAAATGTGACCATTATAGTCATGATTTACAAATGAAAAGTAACTTTTACAAATCTTTTATTAAAATACACCATCATTGATTGTATCTGTAGTGGAAGTTTGTAAGAAATGTTGAGTCGAATCAAGTGGTTTTGTTACGCCAGTCCAAAAAATCTAATATAAATAGGTAAACATTATTTTACGGGCGTATGAAAAATACCTCGACTCGACATTTCTTAGACTACTGGACTTTTTCAGTCATTTTTGTTCATCTCAAAATCGAAACGTATATTTATTGACATTTGAAATTTGTCCATCTATAAAGAGGTCGTGTTATTGTTGTTCATGTGGGTGTTATATTTCTTGGCATTATATATCGTTAAAATAAATATGCCATTTTACACACACATATTCAAAAATCTACTGTAAAATGATGTTGTCACTATGTCTCATATATAAATATAGTAATGTTCACTCATGGTATATGTTTCTCGATATGTTTGGTAATACACAAAATGCAGACCTTAAAGGACTTTTTAGTTTATTACAAGTAGCTAAAATTCTTTTAAGGTTACATAATTTGGTCGGTCATAGTTTAAAAGTAGACAGAGTACCATGTGTATTGTTTGGTTACGGAAAATGAATGTCATTTAAGATTAAATTAAAATAATCCGAAGCACATGTTTGTTTTAGAGTACATTTAAAGTATCTAGAGTACACCAACTTCAGTAACCAAGTGGTGCGCTCTTCGCTCTTGGATCCGACAGTCGCAGATTCGAATCTCATAATAATAATAATAATCTATTTTGTATATGTATTTAACCGTAATTGTTAAGTTAAATGAACTTCTAATATACTTTTAAAGTTACTTTAACAGGTTAAATGAACTTTGAATTAAAGTAGAAAGGTACTTTTTCGTATTATATTGGACCGTAAATATACAGTAGACGAAGTACCTTTAGCTTTAGAGCGTAATGTAAAATGCTAAAGTGCGGATGGGCGATAAGTTAAAAACGAGAAACGTTTACACATTAAACTGAACATAAAACTTGGTCGGCTTCCCTCTATCCGCCATTTCCAAGAGTTGTTTTACCCGAGGGTTTTTATTTTAATAAATGTACTTTTTAAGAATTCAAGAATTGCTCGAAATGTGCGGTATGAATTGCGGTAGATGAATTGAAATTGGAATGAATTGTGCTGCCGAATCAGCCTAGCAAAAATGTGAACATTTTGTTTTTATTGTATATTTTAACGTTGCATACATCTTTTACCATCCTCAACCCCTTTTTGCAAGAGACGGCTAAAATGTTATAATACAGTTTTTTTGCCAAAACTCATTTAATCGATTTTCAATATTGCAAAATTTGCTGCCCCTTAAATGGGTGATAGGGGAGACCGCCATAAAAAGGTAAAAATATTTTTTTGTGGCGTTTGTCACATAAAAAGCATTTTTGATATTCAAATCAATAAACTGTGCTACATTAAAAAAAACACGGACAGCAAAGAGTTATCGGTCACGGCGTCGTTATGCTTGTGATTGCAGAATCATATTTTACAGAAAGATAAACAATACATTATTACTCTAACGTTTATAAATGTCACAACCTCACTTAAACAGATTTAAAAAATATTATTTACGTTTCTTTGTGTAAAAGTGTACCTAACCAAATATTGGAATTCTGTAAGAAAATTTACTCGTTTAAAGTATTTGTTTTTGATGAGTATTGTTGTTGTAACTCGATATGACGATATTAGCCGTTACCGACTCTATCGGTCTTACACGAGGTCTTACATACTAAGTGTGTTTTGACATTAAGTATATTGGAATATGTCTCGAAATAACTCGCCAATTCATCGCACCAAATTTTTTTTCGCTCGCACTTAAAAGTTGCCATAAAATTCAGCCTCTTTATATTTTTCTTCTGAAATATAGAATAGTGGAAGTCTTTAGACATGTGGACATGTCAAGTAGAATCGAGTGATTTTTCTTACGCCAGTACGCAAAATCACTTGACTCGACATTTCATACAGACTCCAGCTATATTTCTTTTTTAAACGGTAACTCGTCGGCTTGATATACTATAAGATTAATTATTTTATTGGAAAACCTTTCAAACATAAATTAAATAAATCCGACCAACAACTACTTATTTTAGAAGTTTTTTTCATACTATGTTCCAAAACCTCAAAACCGATTTTTTAGGCCCCGAGTTTTTTCAGTTAAGCATTTGTCGACTAAAATGCATTTCTTCGTTTTATCTTAGAATTTGCCAAGGCATACACTGAATTATTAACCCATAACGAAACGATTGCTTTCTTGTAAATGCATATCCGACAGGTACAAATAAAATTTATAGTATACTTGAAGGCAATTTTTACACAATGGATATATTTATAAATTTCATAAATCGTTAAATATTTATTGTATTTTAAAACATGTAGCAACAAAAAAACATTCACAGCCGTGCATTAAATGAAAATTAAAAATGATTGTGTAATTTATTGTAGACAACAATGTGATGACGACGGTGGTGTAGTAACAGGATCAGTTTTTAGGTTATGGGCCGATATTAGAGACTTAGTGCTCTCAGCGTCTTTCATCCATTTCATAGTCTGCAAATTGAAGAATTTTCTCGAAATCAAAAAAAAAAAAATTGTTAAAAATACTCACTTGCTTGTGCAGCAAATCTTTTCGTTGACCAGATGGCTCAGCGCTGAGCAGCGGTACCAAAATTCCAAGGGCCGATTTAAATAGTTCTACGGACCTCTCGTTATTATTCTCGCATGCATATAATTCTGCTTGTCGCCCGATCTCGACGGCATCGTGCAGGGCTGGACTTGACGCACACATTGTAACTTAAATTAACAAAAAAATAAAATTATATTTTCTAATTATTATGTTTAATTTACGTAGTATCTCATAACCGGATGGGCATTTCCCAATATTAGCATTGCTTTTGCTTTCTACTTGCAGCAACTGTTGGCAGTGTTTTGCTGCGGATCCCTTTATTTGTTCAGCTCTTTCCAGGTACCTGTTGGCCTGTTTGCGTAAATGTTGTGCCTTAATTGGATCCGTTTCGGCTCGAATAAGAGGTACAAAATACTGCAGACCATTGCAGTAGAGATGATATGCAATCTCGTAGTTTTCGCGGTTATCTTCCTCCACAGCTTTGGTTACAAGTTCAATGGCTTTAGCTAAATTCTAAAAAAAAATCTACGTTAGTGTCAACATTCATTTTATGATTTATAATAATATACTTCATCCGTAGGTTCATGCCGAAGGTCAAGAAATTCATGTTCGAAAAATTCTGGAAAAGACATTCGTTTAGCGGGATCGTGTATCAGCAGTCTAGCTAGAAAGTTACGACATTCTGCTGAAATCTTAGCACTCTGGCAAATATCAATTTTCTGTTTTGTTTTTATTTTGTGCAGCAGCTCATCCAGTGACTTTGAACTATACGGTGCCGATCCAAACAAACACTCGTAAAGTATGCAGCCGATGCTCCACAGATCAGCAGACGGGTTATAACAATGTTTTAGAAGAATTTCGGGGGCCATGTAAAGCGGTGATCCTTTGATGACGGTATTTTCCTCAAGCAGGTTTAGGTGTTGAGCAAAGCTAATAAATTACCGATATCATTATACGATGTTTGTATAAATTAGGAATGGACTAACCCAAAGTCAGCCACTTTAAGTGACAGATTCGGAGATTTAGACAGCAGTAGATTGTGAGGCTTCAGATCAAAGTGACTAACGTTATTCGATCGCATGTAACTGAGAGCCAGCGCAAGTTGTCTCAGAAAAAACTTGCACGTGGGCTCTGGTAGTGTTTTATGCTTTCGAATATATGTTGAGAGGTCACCAGCAGTGCATAATTCCATGACTATATAAATGTTTCTAATAAAAAAAGATGCATTATTGAACTTTTTTATTAATTCAATGATTATGTTGTACTTTTCATCCCATCGGAAGTCTGTCATTTCTACAATGTATTTGTGCTTGAGTGTCTTTAGTAGCTTGATTTCTTGTAGCAGATTATCTGTAGAGGATTGTGATAGATTTTTCTTGGTCACCAGTTTGATGGCATAGTACTGATTTGTGGTCTTTAATAAAGAAAAGTAGTATTATTTCTGCGTATATTGAAAGTTATGTATTACCTTTTGTCTGGCCCTGTGTACGGTTGAATAGCTTCCAGAACCAATCACCTCAAGAAGATCAAAGTCTTTAATGTTTGGATAGTTCATGTTTGTATATTCGTATTGGTGTTTGTTGTGGTTTACTCGTTTCTAATTTTGTCTAATGTTTTTGTTTGTGTAATTTGACATACGAATATAGCGTTGACATTTACACAGTGTTGCCAACCTTTTATAGGTTCATATAGGGTGTTACATTTTTGCAATATATGTTATGTATATTTTATACCATATTTAATAGTAAAAATATGCGTATGAATTATATTTTTTTACACGGTACACGGCTGGTCAGTACAAGGATTATTTTTATTAACGAATCACATATGTGCCGAATAGGAATTAAAGAACGAATATATGTTCATTGTTTGTTAGTTTGTTGAATTATTATTTCAACGCATTTTGCGCTTGGCCGTGCTGAATATAGCGAATGGAATACCCGAATAGTTGTAAAAAGAGAAACACTATTGGACAACGTGTGCTGCGTTTGAA
>JANSTU010009352.1:0-16040 GCA_027564075.1 Bolitophila hybrida
TAGTTTTTTATTTATATATACCTATTTATATACTATTTTGAGAGACCTTTTTTATAGCTCGTCCGCAGAGCCAGAATAAAATTTACCTCACCTACTGCTTTTTGTAATGAAACTCGGAGGGTTTTTTAAATCAGAACTGGTTTACGATTATACCTGTTAACGACATTACACATAAACCTTTATGTATACAATTGTATGTAGAGAGAATATTCGAAAAATGCTAACGAAATCTTCGGTGGAGTCTTGTTAAAAGATTTATTTAATAAAACATAATAAATAACAAAAAATATTGAATTTATGATGTTAGAATACAGATTTTTTTATTCATTTTTTTAACATAAAAACATATAATATTTATTTATTTTTCGTTAAGGTTATTCAACCTTTTGTTTATTCTATTTTCATCCTCAAACCGGTTGAATGCTATCAACAGACCAAAAAAATTAGCATTGTGTTAACAATTGTTATTTAAATATATATGATATTCAAGTGTGATTATATCGACATGGAACTGGGAGTACAGTTCATGCAAAATACAAAAGTATTATTTTGCTAATAATACAAGATATTCATTATATTTTTTTAATAATGAGGGCACTTCAGAGTAATAAAACGTTTATTAAATTATTTTGTCATTTTTGATATTTAACTAATACTGAATAAGAACAAAAATTATTCTACAATATTGTGCATAGGCCTTAAAGAATAATAACTTTTTAATTAATTAAATTAATAATTTTTGACACCATTGAAAAAAGAGATACTAATTGATAATTGTTATTTAAAAGTATCGAGACAACTCATTCAGTATTGTTGTGGTAACTAAATTTTGATCTACGTTCAAAAAACATATAAACTGAATCAGGAGCAGTCCAAATGCAATACATATATAAAAAATAAATTAAAGAATCCAACTACAAAAACCTACAAAACGACGAAAGAATGAATATTGATCTTATAACGGTAGTATTTACGGGACATGAAATTGAAGTAGTAAAAATAATTAAATTAAATTAAAAGAGAAGGTGAATCAAATGTGTCTGCTACATATTAACTTATTGAATTAATTTGTAAATTTAATTTGTAAATTGTAGTTATTAGAATTTATCGCTAGAGGCGATCAAACACACAACATTGTTACAATTTACTGTTAATAAATATTTCTCCTTCGTATAATATATATATTATGTTCACCGACAATATACGTCTTTTCATTAGGCTCAAAATAAATCGTCCACCGAGAAAAATAAATGGTCCACCGAAAAAAAAGTCCACCAATAAAAATCCACCTTTAAAAATATTAAAAATGTGCTTAACAAAATACTATACTATAATTATTTATTAGAGCATTATTTTGTCAGCTTGTCTACGCAATTGTCTCTCTTCTTTTAAAAACACAAACAGCAACGCACCACTCTCCTTGCGCTCACTTTTGCTGACTTTTCGAGGAATTATTGTGGAATTAATTTAGTCCAAACACAGTGTAAAATACACGAAAAAAAAATAAAAAAAAATAAAATACCGAACGAATGTGAATGAGAACGGAGAAAATTTCTAAGCGTCTTCAGCGACTGCTTGGCATGGCATTCAATAACCGTCTGGAATATATTTCTATGCACCGAATATACAGGACGCTACCTGAATGTATACAACGGATGAGCTACACTCAAAACTTTGTCAATTTTTCTCAAATTTACATGAAATGTGGATACAATATTCTTGAAATGTACGCCCTTAAAAAGCTTCAATACTTTTCTAAACATTGGACGAACAGAAAAAAATAAGGTGATTCAACGTCATTTCCTGCTCATCGCGTTGTTGGTCTAAATGCAGATATCCTTTTCTCTCGGATCCTAAGGATTTAAGCACCAGAACATCAATTCTCGTTTGTCGAACTTGTTCTCCAGCGATCAATCGTCTCCAAAAAAGTCCCGACGTGATTTGTTTATAATTCTTGTGCATCGAATGTTTTTTTTTTTTAGTGAATTATATACAAATAATATAAAGTTAGGTAAAATATTAGGCAAAGTATCAAATCATTTTCATTGTGACTTTTGCTTGATGTTTGTTAGAGAAAGTTTTTTTGAAACGCTGGGCTTTTCCACTCACAATTTCATGTAGTTTCCAATTATCATTGATTGCAAGATGTGTTGTAATTATATTCGATATGAACTTTTTGTAAAAGTTAATCATTGCTAAAAAAAACCTTTCAAGTCTTTTACTATCGTTGGCTGAGGGAGGTTAATGATTGCACTTACTTTTTCAGAAAACGGCTTTTTTATTTTTGTGTTATTAGATGTAGAGAAATGAGAAGGAGCTCCAGCTTTCCAATATCGCACTTGAATACGTTGATGGCGAGATTATTTTCTTCGAAGTTTTCAGGTGAGCTCGATGTTCTGTGTGGCTCATTGAAGCGATGCACTTCATGTATTAGCCTCTGGAACGTCTGCGCTACGTTTCATAGCCCAAAGGGATGTCGTCTGATAAAACAGAAAACAAGTTTAGTTTTAAAGCCTTTTCATTGGTTATGCCGAAAGTACAACGTTCGCATGTGCTGTGTGATGAAACATATTTAAGACCGTTGAGCACAACCAAATTATTATTATAAATATAAAGAATTGTTACACTTGTTAAATAAAATCAGTTTAATCAGTTTATTTAAGTATAATTAAAGCTGATGGATTTTCAGATAAAATACCCGATAACACAATAAAAATGATTAACACACAAAATATTGATGACGATATTCCTATTTACGGCAACATGGACGAAGGACGCTTACGAAAAAAACAAGCAGACAAATCGAAAATTACGAATGCTAAGCAAAGCTGGTGAAATTGTTTTTTTTTGGTTTTTTTCTACCTCACAAAATTCAAATTACAGTACTTATAAGCAGCTTTATGATGTGCATTTGGCCATTTCAACCAACGTCCGGTTCATCCCTTCGGCAACACAGTTTTGTTGGAAGATGCGATCAAAATTGCCGAAATATTCCTTGCCATTGTCTGAACGAATCACTTTCAGTCTGGTTTCAGTCTGTGTTTCAAACATCCGCTACCATTCCGCAAAAAGCTGCTGGATCTCACTCTTCTTCTTGACAAAATAAACTAATAATTTCCGTTAGAAGTCATCCACAAATATTAAACGGACCGCAAACGCCTGTGTATTAGCTCCAACACACGTTTTGATTTAATCACAGTGTCCTAGCGACGACATTGTTCAAGGCTCTGCTTTCCCTTCAAGCACGACACACATTTTGACAAACCTTTTTGGTCACCAGTAATGTTGATTCCACTGACGATGTTCTTCATTTTCATTCATTTCATTTCATCAAGTCTGGGTATGCCGAATGTCCGAGCCTACGATGCCACGTCATACAATCTTCGCTGCTTTGTTACGTGTCAATCAATCGTCACTTCAAAGTGATTGATGTTAGGTTCGCTACGCCTGGCTTTTCGCGTAGATCAGAATGTCGTCCATAGACGCTTCAGCGTTTTCGACGACGGACAGCAGTTTTGACATGATCTGCTAGAACACTTCCGGCGCCGAGCATAACCCAAACGGCAGCTTGATGCAGCTGAAGCGGCCCCATGGTGTTGCGAACGTGAGGAATTTCTGCGTCCGCTCTGACAAAGGTATCTCCAGTTTCCTGGTTCGCCGAAGCATAAGTAACTAACGAACGACCACCTACCCTTAGGGTCTATATCGCCCACAACCACCTCGTTTCAGCACCAGTAACGTCTCGCCTCGGATGTGTTTTTGCCACGATGCTCAAACCAATTTCGCTCGTCATCCATGTTCGTCTGCTGTCGTTCGTCGTCGATAGCGTTGACATAGAAGTCGTCTTCGCTATTTTCGTCGTCCTGCTCATCCTGCTCGTCGATCACATGAACGCTCCTTGATGGCTTCTTCGTGAACGTCCTCTTTGCCGCGTCTGCCTTGGCTCTGCACATCTCAGCGATGTAACCCTCGCGACCGCATTTGTTGCAATGCTTTTTGAACGCCGGAAACGAATTTGGTCCGTGCTGCCGGCCGCAAGGACGAGAATTCTTATTTTTGTATTTAGTGATGGCGTGTGTGTCAGATGTTGCGGAATCTTTTAGACCGCCAAGTTGTTTCGAGGCGAGCTCGCTGGTCCGACAGCGTTGCGTCACGTGATGCAGCGTCGGATCCTGTTCGTCGGCCAATAGCTGCTCCCGCACGGTCTCACTGCGAATGCCAACAATGAACTTGTCTCGCAGTAGACTGTCGTGTAGGGCCTCGAATTCACATTTGGCACCCTGCGCCTTGATTTTCGTCAGGAATTCGTCGAAGGTATCTCCTTCTTGCTGAGCCATGCGGTTGAAATGGTATCGCTCCTAGGTTATGTTCGTTTTCGGGGTGAAATACGAACTGAACCGGTATCAAATGACTGAGTTAGAATTCATTTATTGACACTAATATTTACATAATTGAACATACATTCATTTTAAATTTAATTTTATAACGTAACATAACTGACAATGTTATTTACGTACGAAGTGTTTATGTGTGTTTAGTAGTAGTATTATACATTGATTTTGTTTCCAAATAGAAGAGGGGAATTAAATCGAGAATTTAGTTGTACCGCACAGGGTTTTTTTTTTTTTTTTATAAACTAACTTAAAACTACTTAACAACTAACTTAAATACTATGACTAGAAGGTGGGATGCGGGATTGCAACTGTGGTGTGTTTATTGGTCTATGGAGTAAATATGACCTTCCGTGTATGCACGGTTGTGATAGTTAATAAGTTGACCAGCGGGGTTATACAGTAAGTTTGTTTTGTGTTTGTGGAGTAATGCAAGTGGTGGTTTTATTTTGACATTGATTAAGCTATTTATTAAATCGACATCATAGTTTCCTAGGCTAGAAACTAGTGGGTTGATGTGATTTGTTAGATTTTCTAATAAAGGTATAGCTGTACTTTTATCAAATGACTCGTATTCGGATGTGAGTCCTAATAGAATAGTGAGGCACAAGTCGCCAATACTCATCTATCGATGATGACGTCTCTAGTCGTGTTGTCAAATCATGCCACTCCAATCACACCTTCATTTCCGATGAAGAATTCCAAATCTAGAAATTGATATTTTCTAGTAAAGCCAATAATGTTTCCAACTATTCAAAACGGGTCTGGGCCCATAATCTTGAATCTTGTTTGATGATGCTGGATAAAAAAATATTTGGGAAATGGGCTTACTATTCCAAACACATAAGTTGTTGTATGTTTGAAAGTTTTTACAAGACTGGCAAAGACATATGTTTATTAATATTCAACTGTCAGATACATAATAAGTATTGCCTGATGGGCATTAACAATGTTAACCGGGTTTACAACAGAGTAGAATATTGTTTGTGGTAATAAATAATTAAATAACAATAACATATAATAGATAGTTATTATATGAAGAAACTTTTATTTTTAGATACCCAACAAAACAGTTTTATGTTGCTCGTGAAAAAAAAAAACAAAATCAATGATAGGAGTATTTTATCCTTAGTGGAGGATATTATAAAAAATATATACAATCTATCTAATCTTTGTATATTCAACACTAAGTAAAGCGTTCAGTGTGGGTGTTTGAATACGTCACTGTGATCAGATGACGCACAACACCATGCAAACATATATCTTCTTTATGTTATATATATCTCGGTGTTCAACATAACTCTCAATGCAACAATTATATGTGTACATATATACTTATATAATGTATACAAGTAATTCTGATATGCGACTCATACAAACTACAAAGCGATATAATATGTATAATTGGAGACTGCGCTCTCTGTGTATGTGACGTCATGCGATTCACCTGCTTCTTTGTACGTCATAACCTCATAACACATTCGTGTATAACTCTTTTAACTCGCACGCAAGAGCAAGATAGAAATCAGACTAGCTCTTGATGGTTGATGGTCTCATGGATGGTATAATGCTCGCAAGTGGTTGGACACCATCGTGTTTATATACATATTGCGCTTGCTTTGCGTCGTTTATGTCTCCTGTCTCGTTTCTCGTTCATTTGTATCACTGAGAGTAGAGTTGTAGAGTAGACTATAGTTGGAGAAGAGTATGTCATTTACCAGTTTACTACACACCGAGACCATTCATTGGAATACTGCTCGACATTTCGTCTTGGATTATTAATTATTGTTATTTAAAAACAAGGTGTTTTGTTATCGAAAGTGTTTATTGCGAATTTGCATTTTAACACACACACGCCTGTAATTATTCAAAAGCTCGAAAAAACCTACGCGGGATATTTGAGTTCGTGTCACGAGAGTGTGTGCGTGGAAAATCAATACTTGTTGTATTCTAGAAAAGCGCTGTTGAGCACCCGCACAATATGGCTTAACAGTACTGTGCATACCTGCGTATGTGTTGAATATATATATTTCGTGATCATTTTTTGTTTTATCTGTGACAATGCAAGTGTATTAGTGTGTCTCTTCTATTCAGGTGGTATTTATTGCATATACATTTTGTTATTGTCGTCTGCGTGCATTTCATTCAACTTTTAGTTGTTCGCTTAAATTCGTATTAAAATGGGTTGCTTCCATATGGTTCAGTTTTGGTGTTTCGTACTGATAGCCACGATTTGCGTGGGACAGCTGAAGGCCTCGGACGCAGCCGTCGGAAAATTTCAATTCTCGATGCCAAATGTTCACCCGTACAGGGTAAGTGATTGACGTAAATATTTAAATATTTAAAGGGTTGTTCTATATTTAGAATTTCAGGTATGGTAGCAGGGCGTGCGAAATGTTCGAATTTGTTTAAATCCATTAAAGTGTCGCTTTTTATGAATATTGGTTTGAAACCTTTTCTAATAATTTATCTAAAACGAAAACTTTATATTATACCATATGTCTGCTGTGCAAACTCTTTTTTGTTGGAAACGACAGATCGTGATTAATGGTTATTTTTTTTATAAATATTCTTCTTCTTTGTGATTAGAATAAAATTAGAATGCTGTTTCATTTATTTATTGAAATATTATAACTCGTCTGGTCATTGCGAACGTGTAAATCATGCGGACAAATCCAACGGTGCTTCTTATCTACATGTTCATAAAAAAACATTATTTATATAATATACACTTTTAATATATATATGCGACTATTCACAAATGTATGTAAATGTGTATAAAAATATGCTCTGGTATCTGTATAAATATACACTGGCGGAAAACGAATTGGAAGCGCCATTTTTTTAAAATTATTTTTATATGTTTATTGTACAAGAAACTATTTAAAAATATTTAAAATCGTTTAATTTTTATAAGATATTCTTATAGCTTGTATACATTTTGTTTATTAAAAAGCTAGTGTTAATTCTAACGGCTAGTTATTTAAAGAGTCAATTGAAAAAATAATTAATCAGGACAACTAATTGGAAACGCAAGATTTATGTGCTGTTATGGTTATGGTCGATACGATTTTTGGTGAATATTATAATAAAATCGTGTTATAGGTTTCCTTTATTTTTAATTTTAAGATTGATTTATACAGACAAATTGAATCAAAAAAGGTGTGCAGCTAATAATTCAGATGTATTAATGAAAAGACATACTTTTTTGGAAAAGAAGTCGATGGCAGTTATTTCAAGGGGCCCTGGAGTTTTTAAAAATATGGTATTTGATGGTATAAAGGTTAATAATACGATTGGGATCTATTTAAATTCAACTTTGATCGAAACCACCTATCAAAAATACCAATAATGATAATCGAGTCATTTTAATGATGATGATGTTTGTTCAGAAATACTTTTCAGACATCTGTTGATCTCTAGGAGCGAACCATCCTTAATGATTGTTCAGACAATTCTCAAACGGACTGTCTGTGCCTCCATTACTTTATTCATCGCGGCTACATTGTCTTATATATTTCAAACGTTTCCAAATAAACATTAAAAAACGATTGCCGTACATAACACGCTTTCATTTTGAAGACAGATTCTCTGGAGCGATGAATCCAATTTTATGTCGGAAGGACTTGAGCGTGTAGCCCGAGTCCAGCGGGACTCAAGACCTTCCGACCACAAAACTAATCGGTCCAGAGAAATAGCTTCCAAAATTATAGAGTTTTTTGTAAGGCAATCGTTTTTAAATGTTTGTTTGAAATCATACAATACAATACAATTCAGCCACTATAACCAAACTTATGTAACCGACTCTGGAAAGTCCGTTTGGAAATTGTCTGAACATACTTTTGGTGGATCCACTGATATCAGAAAAGTATTTCTGATGTTTATCATTACCACCTTTTTTAAAACTCCAGATTGCTTTAAAATAGCTGCCATCGACTTGTTCTCCAAAAAATATTAACCTTCAATAATACAACGGAATTATGGGCTGCAACCCATTTTCGATCCAATATTTCTGTATTTTTTAAACACAACATTAAAAAAATGTAACCAAAAATTACGATTTAATTATAATATTTACCAAAAATCTCATCGAAGATATCATAACCAAATATTGCGTTTCCAATAGTTGTCCGGATCAATTATGTGTTTTTCATTTGACCTTAAATAAATAAAACCTTTAATAAAAAAAAAGAACCCTTAAACTTAAACTTTGCTTTTTTGGGAAAGCAAAATGTATACAAGCTTTAAGGATAGTTATGGCAAGCAATATCTTAAAAAAATAAATGATTTGAGCTTTTTTAAAATAGTTTCTGCTAGAATAAATATATAATAAGAAATAATAAAATTTGTTGTATCCAATAAGTTTACCGCCACTGTATATAAGTATATTATATATGTGCTGCCGCGATAAGCTATAATGCCGTATCTACTAAATTGTTATTTTTTGGAGGTGCTGCAGAAACAGCTAGATTAGAAAATACACAAAACTGATTTCCGACTATTCGAGATGAGAATTAGAGCGGGTTTATTTGAGTTGAGTTTAGTTTTTAAACACGTGAGACACATTTTCACATTGCGCATATTGCATAAATGTGTTAAAAAAATTGTGTACTATTTCCAATCGCACATATTCGTTTCGCGCATAATGCAATACAAATTCAACTTTTACACAAAAAATCCACCTATTTGCAAATCAAATTGAAACTTTTGCAAATTAAATACAATTAATTCCTTTAAGTACTTGTAACTTTGAATTTTCGAAAACAAAATTGTTGCATATTTTTGAAGATAGATCTTTCAAATTTGAGGTCGATTCGAATAAAATTGAATAAAACGATGCTTTCAATCATGATTATAAGTCACTACCAACAAATGTTTTATAAACCATCAGACCCATATATGTAGTACTGATCTATGTAAACAAACTTTACTTAAATGATGTGTTGGTGGCTTCAATCAAAGTAACAACGAAAGTTATAATCAGCTTATATGGGAAATCAGCGAGCGATTGTTCAACGAAGTATTGAAGTCACTTTTATTTTTCCTAAACGTGATGAGAGTAAATTGTGGTCACAGTGCGCATACATATGAGGAAAAAATCGACGAAGCCCGGATTGCATCGTGAAGGAAGAATTATGAGAAGGCCATAGCAAACTGCATTTTTGGAAGCGACATCGTCTGTGAAAGAGCTACAATATGGGCACGTAAGTAAGTTTTTTAAAAAAATGTTTTCTTCATGTAAACTGAAGTTGAAACTTTAAACGCGTTTTTCTTGAAATGGCATTTTTAAAATCGGTGACCAAAATTACTCGTAAACTACTCAACCGATCATTTTGAAAGTTTACAGACCTATTCAATATATTAAAATGTAGTGTTTGATCGTTCGGTTTTTTCGAAATAAAATGGCAAAAAAATACCGTTATATTTAGTGAAAATCGAATTTTTAACTTTGACTGTTCGCCATTTTGTGAAAAATGCATATTTTTCTAAATCCTACGTTTATATTTTTTTTATCTAAATCCATTGCCATTCTTTGTTTCAGATGTTCCAGTTCGCCACAATTTTGGTCATAGCAAATCGCAAACATAAAAAATACAATTTTTGTACGGCCATCTGTAACAAAACTATATACCTACAATATATTTCAATACCAAAATTACTTAAAGGTGTTCAATGTATGTACTTTAGGATTATATATTGATTGTTTAAAAAAAAATCTTAAAAAATATATAAAAGTTTTAAGTAAAACATTTCATGTTTTCAATGCATTGACCGGAAAATATGGTAATTACTTAGGGGTTGTCTTGATGGAACACAACACCCTCCCTATTGGCCACATTTTCGACGATTCGCCTTCCAGAGCGAGGAGCATCTCCTGAATTGTTGAAACCAGCGTTGTGCTGTGCTGTATCGGGTCCATAGAAAATACACATTTTTTTGGCCGCCTTAGTTGCATTATATTTGCGTACTAAAACTGTAAAATATGCCGAATTTTCTCTTTTTTTTTGCTCCAATTTGCTACGCAATAACTCGATGCTGACTTAACCAGACACAATACTGTCAAGAAATGAGTTTAAGTACGTGAAAACACTTTTTAATGAAGACATATTATGACATATTAGTATTACCCAAGAGCCTTTTTCCTTTACCTAATATTATAAAATATAATATAATATGTATATATAATATACATAATATATAAAAACAATAAGGAGCTTTGATAATTCCGACTTTTGAACACGTCAACAACAACTTTAACAAAGGAGAGAGACTGGTCTTGTTAGTACCTTGTCTCTTGTTCGCCACTCTGTTTTGCGAAGAAATAGTGTCATGTTGGACCCTTTCGAGTCAGATGGAGCATGTTCTTCTTGACAATGCTTCATTTGTAGTTTGATCCTTACCAAACTGAGTGACCTTGTTGTCGATATTAGCGAGCTACTAATATTTTGTGGTTTCGTACCATGGGTTACGATTCTATTCATCTTTCGATTCAACAGGCGTTGTTGAGTGGATAGGTGGTGGAAACCACTCTTTGGGTTATTGATAACCACTTTTTGCCTGTTGTCCTCTATCGTGATGCTTTAGCGTTAGCACAATTGCGGATCCTTCTTTTCTCCAGTTTCTTTCGAGCCAGCTGAGAATGCTTGCCCTTTCCTTCTGTCTCTTTCCTCAGCTCAGAGATATTCGGGAATGTGTAAACCGGAGTGAGTATTTGGTTTACGCGTAGACACCAATCTATTCGAAACGTCTGTATCTATGCAAAGTCAAACTTGTTATTAGACATTACATTTAATAATTTATTTGTTTTAAAAAGGGTAAACAAACAAAATATCTTAAATGATACATTCTTTATGGCAATATTGTCATACACAGAGAATATATTTATGTATGATAAGAAACGTCACACGCATACATATAATATAATATATAGTAATAATTTATAATTTTGACCTGGAAAATACATTATGTTTTATCATTTGTGACATGCGATTTGTGTTAAATATTACGAATATTAATAAATATGGAAAATGGCATTCATATTAATTATTTTGATTTGTAAACAAAAATTGCTTAAAATATTTTTTTGTTTAATATGTGTTTTTAAATGTCAAACATTTATCCTTAAAATTTAACAATTCTTAGAAAAGCACATTTTTGTGTCTTCTTCGAACCTATTCGAATTTAAATCACATCATCTCTTTTTTTTGTTACTTTTACACTTTTAGTTTTTTTAAGCATTTTTTAATTGTTGCCTGGGCAAAAATAAATTTTGTGGTGAGAGATTTTGATTATTTTGGATTGCGTGTGTGCGCTTATTTGTAGCCTATTAAAACCTACCTTCATCTTGCAAACACAATTATTTCGGAAGAAGGTCAAAAATGTCTGACTTAATCATTGACTGATTATCCATCTAAAAAAGCACCATGACATCAATTTTAATTTTTAGGCGAAAATCATATGAAATACAGTGAGAATTCAGTAAATGCGTGAAAAGCCCAGGTAATCGCTACAGTACACAAAAGGGAAATAATTTGCTGTGATCATTTTTGGCAATAAGATGGTTGAAAATAAAGCATAAAGTTTATATGAGACTTTTTTCTGAGTTTCTCGCGCGAACCACGCTCAACCAACTGCTTATCGACTCTTTGTAGTTCTATGTGGAGTTTATTTACTGCATTCATCGAGAGCTGATAATTTATGACTTTTTTCGCTCAAATTTATTTTCCTTTTAACAACAACACTAAGCGGTTTACCACGACCTTTATTTAACGACAACACCAATCTTGGTCGATGCTGGCTGGCTTGAAACTTGCTCTTCGCATCCCAATGACATATTTTTAACTTTATTTGTAAGTGAGCACGTATGCTTTACAAAATTCGTGTATTACACATATTAAAAAAAATAATCTTGTCAAAAATCAAAATTATTATGTTTGCCGTAGTTTAAGATAACACGAGAAATAAAGCTATGTTGGAAAACGCTTGCCTTGGATGCAGTACTGGGAAACGAGATCTCTTAGTTTTTGTTCAATTTTTGGCCTTATATTCTTCTTGTTAATTAAAACAAGAATGTATGCACTTGTATGACTATGAAATGAAATTTATCGCCAAGATAGAACACATTTATTTAGAGCAAAACAAGTGAGAATCTGAGCAAACATAATATAGTTGTTGCTATAAATGCCAATTGTAATGAAATTATTAAATATATATACATATATGTGTATATCTGAAAACTTTAAAAAAAAATTAAATGCAATATTTAAAAAAAATAAATAAAAGTTCAAACTCAAGGATTTACTAATAACAATTTTTTTCAAAAACCTTCACTAACTCAATGATATTATTTATTATTCTAAAAAAAACTAGTATGAAGATCATTTTAACAGTTTCACGTCAGTCAAACCAGTAGGTACGGTAATAAAGCTCATTAAATATTATTTAAATAGCTATAATCTCGGCTATAATATTACCATACAACTGCATTTTATACATATGTATGTATAGATTTTAATATTTAAATTTTAACTGCACTACAGTTTTTTTTAATATACTATACTAGCATACTTAATATAATAGCATCTTGAATTTTGTATTATTGCAACTTATTCGAAATGTTGAAAAGATACGGTTTTATAGTCACGCACGTGTTATAGTCACACATTGATTTATTAACATAAAGTTGCGAAAAAAATGATGTATATATATATACCTTCAAATTTTTCACAAAATTATGTTAATAAATCACTGCGTGACTATAACACGTGCGTGAATATAAAACAGTATCTCTATATAAATATATACATATGTAAAATGTAATATACGCACATTAACATATACCCACATTATTGCTTAGAACTGAAGAATGATAACCTCTTTTGAACTTTTTGCCTCCAAATTAAATTTTCAGAAGACTTCTAGTAGTAGGTATACTGGTATTTAAAATAAAGTCATCGTCGGCAAAGATGTGTGGCATAGTAAATATGTTGACGATTTTTTTTGTTAAATAATTTTCAGGTTTCTTGATTCTTTGAATAAGCATTTCCATACAATTAATATAGTACAGAGAAATAAATAAATTTCATATGAACTAACGTTATGAAGAAGACTGTTAGAAAACGGTGAAAATAAATATTGATTTGTTGAGTCGATTAAATAGCTTTTGTGTGAGTCGATTTAAATGCTTAAAGCGTATCAGCAAACGAGTAGCGAGACATTTATTATGTGATGGAGACGGTGTGTTGAATTTTTGTCAAGTGAATTTCTCTCTAGTAGAGGAGTGAATTTTTGTCAATGGTATGGAAAATATTTTATGGTCAAAAATATGAATTTTTTTTCAAAAAAGTAAATTCATGTCACCAAAATATTTCGTGACAAGAATTCAAGAATGCTCTGCAGATGTAAATTTTTGTCACTAATTGCCTTTACAACACCAATAACCTGATATACTCGAATTGTGTTTAGTTTTCAACCATTTTGATTGGTTTTTGTGATTTGGTGACAAAAATGAACTCGTAGGCAGTGAATTCTTCTCACCAAATAATTTGTTGACGAAAATACACTTGAGAAGAATTCAGTCCTCGTTAGTGAATTCTTGTCACAGTAACAAAACATTCATACCGCCGATAGAGACTGGGTTTCTGTTGTAATGGATATACGCACAGTAACAAGATATGTTATTTTCTTGCAAGAATTTGTTGTTACTTGGAACTGTTAGATGCAAATCACTTTAGGATGTATTTTAAATTTAATCCTACACAACTTTTAATTAATATACTAATCTTGTAAATATGGTACCTATATACAAATATTTTCGTTTAAACAAATAAAGGGGTTGGTGACGAAATCCACAATCCGAAATCCTCAATCTAAAATCCACAAAGTCATAATCCACACAGACAAAATCTAAAAAACCAAAATACACAAAAAAAATCCAGGAAATATTCCGCCCGATTTTTATCACCCAAACCAGGGCGGAATATTTTTGATCTTTGTTATTTATTGAAAATGAATAATTAACAAAACAAGAAAGATACATGTAACTAGGTATATATTATAATAAGTGATAATTGTATTAAATATAAAACCGTATTACACAAATAAATGCATTCCGCACAGTTTATTGTATAATGCGAGATTCCTTAAGAAATCGAGTTTGTCATAGCTGTCCGTTTCTTACATAATCGTTTAATTCGTCGATTTCGAATAGCTTGCATCTGCTTACTAGGCCGCGATTCCCCAATATCCTGCTTTTAAAGGCAATACCTAACATAAATGCTCTCCGCTACTAAGTACTAAATCAGCTAAATTTACCGATTCGCTTTCCATTTACATCAAGGGTCGAATAAAATTCTTTGAAGTAAGCATGAACATTATCTGCATTAACGAAAGCTAGTGAGAGAAGCTTTCTCATAGACATACTGAAGCTTTCGTTATTTCCATATTCCGTAGCTAGTTTACTGGCATGAATCTTACGCCATATTATCTGTCCAAAATGAAACAAGTATCCCTTGAACTCAGCGCTTGCTGCCGCAACACTATAGCTTTCTCAAAGTCCGCAATGATTATATCCGGTGAAAGATCCAGACGATTCTCGCGAAAATAAACAAATCTCGTAGAATAGTTCTTTATACGCAGCCTTAGATTTGTGCGACATAAGGCAGTACACCAGGGGAAGGATTCGACCATTACTGCCAAAAAAAATGTCAGCGATCACAAAAAAGTTCACCTATTTATAAAAAAAAAAATTAGGTAAATAAGATTTTTAATATTTCCAAATATAGTTCAATCATACCTTAAACTTTTTTTAGGTGGTCAGGAAATGAAACATAATATCCATCTACAGATAAATGTTCGCCTCCTTTTTGTGATTTGATAACATGAACTTACATGTTCGTATGCACAATACAAATGACCATAACTGATTATTGTTTAAATAAAATATGCTTTGGTAATGATAACTAGATTTTAATCTCTTTTCAAAAACAATTTGGTTTTAAAATATTAGATATCTTGCAAATGCATAGGTTACTGAGTGTGGCTACTACAAACAAACAAATACATATAAAAACTCTTTTCTGAAATTTAATTTTGAATATTTGAATCCCCAAAATAAAAAGTATTGTCTCTGGAGATTTCGTATGGTTGATTTCTGCTTTTGTGGATTTCTACTTTGTAGATTTATAAAAAAAATTGGATTTCGTCATTGTGGATTTTTTTTTCGAAGATTCCGTCCGGCACCCGAAATAAAGATATAAACGCTGTCATATATATTTAGTCGTATTTCGAATCGATTCCAATCTATCGACATAAAAACTAGCCGATCAGATAAATTTTACTGTTGTATTTACAGTATAGAGCGATAGAGCTTGTTAAGCACTTTGATATCATCTAAATTTAAAGTTAACACATATATAATGCCGTTTTCCCGAATGCATACAAAAGTCTAGGGATAGTAGGCCATGATGTACAATATCAGTTCATCTCTATGCAACAATGTGTTTTGTGTCACATTAACATCGAAACCACAACAAAATAGTGCCCGTAACTCAAAAAATGTCTGCCAATCGAGAAGAAACTACATTTGAACAGCGTCAGTTGGTTATTTACCACAACGCAAAAGGGAAGACGATCAGAGAGATCGCAGGT
>JANSTU010009363.1:0-16038 GCA_027564075.1 Bolitophila hybrida
TTGCCCTGACGCGACTCTAACAACTTTGCAGGGCAAATGTGCATATTTTTGAGATATCTCTATGCACCGAGATCTATTTGCTATTTTATATTCGGAGTCGTGAATCATCAACGCCATCACACTTATTGTTCTATACAGGGTGCGTGTGTATAAGTTAATTTATGACATAAACAACCAATATTTTATCATCCAGAAATGAAAACTAGATCCGATTCCTGATGGACATTTCTGAAAGTACTGAGAAAAGAGCTGTATTGCCACCAGTTCATACAAGGTCCTGCATCCCATGAGTTCTTATTTTTTTCAATGTTCGAAGCGCATCGGATGTATGCTGGGAAAACAAATTTTCATTGGAAATTAACATTTACCAGAAACTTAAAATTGCGATTAAAGTGGACGAAAAAGAATCATTGGCAAATGCCACTCCGGCTGATCACCAAACCGGAAGAATGCACGAAAATCGTGTGGAATATGGAAAACTTCCATGCAGTTACCCTGATCAAGTGTTGGCGTTGCGAGTAGAAGGTATATACAAGTTTTATTCTTCTAACTTTTATTTATTTACTATTTATATTTTTTGGATCATCCAATTAAATATGAGCTGCAACATGAATTTAGAAAATGTTGCGAATATGCAAAAATGCTAAATCAAATGAACTTTTTTCCATAAACAACTTGAATTTAGTTGTTTTTGTATTTATAAGAGTTGAATTATCAAAATAAATGTTACTATGACTAAAAAAGTCGAAAACAATTGGCTATTAAACGTAGGTCACACGGCTGGTATCAACGATCACCTATGGAGAAAAGAAAATTAAACATTGTTTTAAAAGATACAATAAATATTTCCCAGCCACAATACATTAAAAAAATGTTTAAAACTACCCAATTTGAAATGTCAAAAAAATCAGACATGAGTTTTAACATACACAAAATCGACAAATAAATTCAGAAGTCACCCGGGTGGTATCAACGATAACATAAAGGTTAAGGGGGTAGAGGATGGGTCATAGTGGATATCAATCGATAGGTAACCCTTATTAACCCTTATATTTTTAAGCTCTTTACGCCCTCCCCTTCACTATACACAATAATAACTTCCTTAAGGTTAGTCGGATACGTTTTAGTTTTTTATATGTTACATATTTAAATTAACAATCGTCTAAACACTTTGGAACTTATTTGAAACAATTTTTCTTATGTCATCAAGTTGAGGGAAAATGTAATTTTGAAAGTAGTTTTGCAGGACTATAAATCGTAATGTCATGATACAGAAGACGTGTGCAACTGACGAAGCCGCGATATAGATTTGGATTAACAGGATATCAGCACACTTCTTTAATAAAATTTATGCGCAAATGTCTATCGTATACATATGTCATATAATTGTCCAGCATATCTAGGAACTAGGGCTAAAACCCATTTTATTTTCATTAAAATATTCAAGAAGAAGTACAAAACATACAAACACATTGGTGGTATAATATTTGAAATTATTGATCATACATGTGCTACATTCGGGAATCTAATCGGCAACCAACGGCTACGACGCGATGTCGGCGTCGATACATTTAATTACTCTTTTATTATATGGAAATTAATTAAATGGAAAGTATTTTTTTTTGTAAAATGTATAACACACCAATTTCGCATTTAAGAGTTTTATTTTAATGATAACAATAAACATACCTTTTATTTCGGTCTCATACTTATTAGGATAATTATTCACTTGATGCCGAAGTGTTGTTATTCCAGTCGGCTATGGCATCGGTTTACGTTTAGTACGTTTAGTAACTCTGATCTCTGGTCTTATGTGGACACAAAGAAAAAGACAAAAGATTTACCTTTAATTATGAGGTTAGAATATACGAAATCTTCTAATATCGATGACATATGCATAAAAGTGTTAACATTTATTATTACAATATTGATTATCAGATGGTTTATAAATCGGATAATTTATTTGGAGTTTCTGTGAATAAGGGCAAGTGTCTTGAAAAGATTCTACCATTGTATTTGAAAGTTTGAGCTGAGTCTGAGTCTCCACATGGATTTATAGCAGATTGATCAGCTTATAGTAATAGTAATTTGTTAGTCTCATCCATTTAACGATTTTGATTTGTTCATTTCGGCTCTACAGTACTCTTCCTTTATCACTTATAATAATTCCGTAACAACTGTATGCTTTTGAATATACCACGATACATTATGCATTTTTACGGGCCAGGCACATAATATACATGTGTAAATTGTGTTATGTTTTATAAAGCCAGTCGGTTTTTATTTACATATAATATATTCCGTCAGTTTTAATTTCTGATATTTGCTCATATGAACATTTGAGCATCTGAGCCGGCCCCGCCGTAAGTGTAAGTGTCGATTTGTGTGTATATTATGGAGTTATTTAGCACGATCAGTATGGGGACATTTCAAATCTATTTGTTTTTGACGCATATCGCAAAATTGGTTAAGAGCACATACAAATATTCGAATTCATTCATAAAAACACACCATTTCATATTAGTCTTTAAAATAAACGGCATAATATACCTGCAATTAAATGGGAAACAAACTGGTGGTGCATGCAATTCCTCTCGGTCGCGCTCCAATCTGCATCCATAAATACTGAGTTTTATCAACCGCTCAACACCTGTTCACAGCCATTTATCACCTCTGTATCATCGCCTCATACATTCACACATATTATTAAGTATCGTACAACCGACTTATCTTGTTTGTACAATATGTATATTAATAATATATAAGCATCGATTTATGTTCCTGCTGACTATCTGGAAAATGGCATTTTTATATATACTTATATACCATAGTCCATAATCCAGGCGTTTGTGTTTTACAATAATAATTCTGCAGACTTATATAATCTGGCACATTTACACGATTCACGTACACACAATCGAGAGCATATCCATTTCCATATATATGTACAGATATAAATTATGTATGATCAGCACAAGTGTTTGCATGTGTATGTGTGCTGAACTTTATCTCATGACATGGGCAAAATTTAATGTTTCAGAATAGCATGTAATAATTTTTCTTTACATTGATTCTGGCCAGCGCGAGGGTCCGTCCTCTTATCTCTGCACATATGCTTTAAGATTTATATTGTGTATACGCGTGCACGTCGATTTTTGCCTTTTTCAGATTTTGGTTGAGCGACTTGGTCTCTGCTGCTGTTGTTGTTGTATCATATAAGATGTAATTCATTTTCATCGTCGTCTTCGTCGCCAAAGTTGCCATACGAGGGCTATCAACCGTGAACGACGCCAATTTTAAGCTCCATTATATTATATATAATATACGCTGTTTTGAACAATACCAAGGCTCGCATATAAATTTATGATTTATGAAGGAAATTTGAAATTTACGACCAATTCGCGATGCGCGCGCAGATGCAAGGTTTTTTTTTGTAAAAGAAAAACTCGAGCACGCGAAACATGAACGCAGCCTTGGTGTAGTCTGAATTTTAATTTTGGCCGTAGACATTTCCAAAACTTTCGAAAGTGCTTGCGTATATTAAATAAAATATAACATACATCATACATACATTAAAACATAAAATAGATTTATGTGTATTAATTATTGTCAATCAAGCAAATACGTGTGTGGAGATATCGAACATAATTATGCTGTCGTGTATCAGTGATTTAATGATTTTTGTTATGAGGTAAATTTAATCTTTTAAAAACTAATTTATAAGATATAAATATAGTATGTAATATTTTATTATTTAAGACAAGGTACAAATACTTGAATAATGAAGTTGAAGTTTATGACATAGCGTCGAGTGTAGAGAGATGAGAGATTATACAGATATTACAAGTAACTCAAAAAAAAAAATACATACAAACAAAATGCATGTTAAAATAAAGGATTTAAACCGACAAGCGTATTTAATTCCAGTAATTAAAATAGCTTCAAGAGTATTTACAAACTACGAGTATTTTATTGTTACAAAACATTGTATGCTTTTGTATGCCGAGGGCTGTAATTCACACAAACAGAAATACGAGCTTAGCTAATTAATGTGTACACATAAATCGGAATAAATGCTTCTGTAGATCTCTCTCGAGACTAGTCTATTCCCGTAAGATGTTGTTAAACATATGTACTATATACATGCATGTATTATACATAAACTCTATAAAGCGTCTCTATGCAATATAGGTATATGCTTCGCTTGTTACTTGTTTATGTGGCAATTAAATTTGTTTAATTTAAATGGTGGTACGTGAGTATACCATAAAGTGTTTGAATAAACTGTGTGTTAAGCGCATAAATTATATATAAATAGGCAAACAGAAGTGCTCTTAAGATCATTCAATTTTCTTGCCATAAATTGTACTGGATTTAAACACGGGCGATAAGTAGTCAAAATAAATCTTAACATAGAAAGCTTTGAAACTATATTCGATGTAAAGTAGTATTTTTAAACACAGTTTATCTTTTTTCACTTTGCTCTGCTAGCTTAAGTATCATCTACTTGCTAAGGATTTTTAAATTAATATCTGCTGAAATTATATTAAATTAGACTTTATTTCACACAATGAACGCACGCAAATTTCCTACATTATCTTCATTAAAATATTAGTTTAAATTATATAATTATTTTCTTACGACAAATGAATGTAAAATGAAGAGGTTGACATGTAAATGGAATCTTGAAATAATGTATGCCTCTATATATTTAATGACACCCTGATCTGTTTCATATTTTTTATATGAAAAGTTTTCATTGTACCTTTCGTTTAATGCCCTACTACACCAAACTACCCCTCTTAAAATTATGTCAAAATTAAAGAGTGTTGACTAATATTTTCCACCAAACCCAAAATGTTTTTGCCAACTTTTTACCTTTTATATTTTACTTTCCCCACTATACACAAAAATATTGTATCAAATAGATAGGGGCAAAAAGGTATTTTTATGTTTATGTGTATAAGACGGGATGAGAGTGGGGTAAAAACATCTGATGGTTAATTATTATAGGTAAGGTTTTTAAATACCATTCATTTTTTGACGCCCTCTCACACTTGAAGGGTTTATTTTCCCAAATATTTGTTTTTTATTTATTTTATTTCGCCATCAAAGATGCTTAAAGTATCAATACTTTACAAATCTCATCCAGGCGATGGCCGTCATCTTGGATTTAGAGGCTTGTTTTGTTTTTAGCTATTATTTTTATTTTACTTCTTTGATACGGTTTATAATTCTTTTAAAAATGGCGGAAATTGAAATTTCTTTTTTTTAAATGCGAAAGTTGATCACTATGGGACTATCAAAAGGTCAATATATCGTGTATATATTATATTTTATATTAGTTAGTTATAAGCTAAACTAAATCATATATTACATTTTTTTTAAATAAACATGTTTTTAAAAAAATATATCATTAAAAGGTTTTGTTGAAGTTGAAGTATAAATGTATGAATTATTGTATGATTCCATACTTGTTATTATTTGTATAGAAAATTCTATTAAATATATTTTTTCTTAAATTTCCTGTTAATTTATACATGGCGCTGTTTCAATCTGAGCAATTTTGTTTTATTAATAAATCAAAATAAATTATAATTTTTATCTTTATGTTGTTGAGAATACGTGGTGAATACGTATTTATATGGAAAGTATTTTAAAAATTACAGCTTTTTGAACGGAATGATCCCTCGGTGCGAAAACCGATATAGCCGACAAATTGATTAAAGAAAAAAAGGAAAATTTCCGTCATCAATGTTCAACGGATGACGAACATACACTTGAAAATTGACCGTCTTGTGAATTTTTTTGGTGCAGTGGTGCATCGTATAAACTACAATAAGTAAGCCATTCGACCAGTAAAAAAGCTGCATATACAGAAGGGTCTGTCGAAATATCGTTCTGGAATAGATAGCTAATGTAAAAACAAACATTAAATACGATTTCTTAAATGTTTATTTTGTCTATTCTTTGTTTAAGATTTTGTGTCAGAGCAACTAACTAACTAAAATAAGCCAAATGTGGCTTCATGGCATGGGAGCTAAAGCCGGCATTCTCAATTAGTTTGTACAAAAAAAATGATCACAAAACATAAGCCAATAAATCAAAAATCACGATTTGCTGCTGGGCAAGACAAAGCTACTTCGTATGTGATACAAGTTTTTGGACCCTGTTAGCTTAACAGCAAAAAATGACCTACGACACGACAACCTAACAGCTAATTCGAGGGCATTGAGAGAAGCGGTAGCATCCACAAATTAATCTATATAAACTGTTTTAGATCCAAACAAGATCAGAGGCGCACAATGGGTCCACATAAGAGTCCTGCGTACACTTCGTCTATCAAACGTAAGAACTATTCTCCATCAGCAATCTAATCTTGCCAATAAGTCGGGAACAAAATATAAAAATATTCAGTAATTCAGTAATGTTTTAAAAACGGTATTTATTAAATTTCTAAGATTTGTAAATAATTTAATTATAAGAACATGTGTTTTTAAATTTAAGTTGTTATATCTAAAACTTTTTCCAGTTTTTGTTATTTGCTTTAAATACGCTAAAATATGTTTACGCTTATAATTAATAAAGCCGAAGAACTAGATTTCGTATAGTTACGCCATTTTCAAACTCGACTCGACTTGAATTTAACTGCAAGTTTTTCGTTTGATTATCTAGTTTCGCTATTTTAACAATTGATGAAGAGGATTTTTTTAAAAATAAAATTCAAGTCAATTATTTTGACAAAAATGCGAATTTTGCCATTAGGAGAAAAAAACACATGTAATACTTGAATAAAATATGCAGACAAGAGGACCTTATACAAATACAAATAAAACATAAAAAATGTTTTTCATAAATTTTATAATTATACGTTTTGTATTGATAAAGGTTTTATTTTGATTAGTAAACATAAATTAAAACAATTTTTTTTTTTTTAATTCTTACAGAAAAAAACTTTGAATGAAAATATATAGAATAAAATGTATTATACTTTTTTCGAAATGTTTTATGAGCCTAAAATTGTGAACATTTTCCATTGTGTCGAAGATGCTTTCTCATTTGTCGTTTGATCTTTGCTTTTGTAAAATTGGAATTAGTTTTTCTGTATATTAATTTCATATAATTAACATTTTGATTTAACAATACATTTTTTTTTTATTTTTTAATCCGAACACTCGAAACAATTAATAATGATTGCAGTTTATGCAATTAAAAAAATACATGCGATAGTAAGATATAAATAAATAATAAGTATTGAAGAAACACACTCGCATTTAAAACATATACACAGCATATATTCACATAATAATAACATTCTACTAATTTCTGACGTTCATATAATAGATCGTGTTTTTTTTTTATTTCGTGTATAACGTTTGCAAATCAAAATAATTGTGGAGCACATGTGGGGCAAGGTCGCACTCTCGCTTTCTTGTCGATTTCTTACATGTAAATATTCAAATCGCATGATCGATATGTTTTGGTTGATCACCGTCAAGGCGCAAATCCGGTTGTGTGCTCACATTGTGTACTTTGTTATTTATTATTTTTATAATATGTCATCAATGTAACAAAACACATACAAACACATACAAAGAGTCTCACGCAAAATTACTGTTTTTTTTACACTTGTTTTCTTGTATATTACATCTTAAGAATCCGTTGTATATGTATGTGTTTGATTATCATCCAATGTGTGTACGTAATTAGGGTGCTTATACGTTTTATTCACGTCTTCTTCCATACAAAGCAAACACAAGATGCTCGCAAAAAAAAAACAGATTTAATATCGACTCACGATTATATGCGTCTGAACTAAGCAGATGAGAAGCCAGTTTGATTAATGGTCGATTTATATTTTATAAATGTTTCTGGCGTGGCCACAACAAAAAAAACTATGCCAGCAAGATCCTGGTGCTGCTGGCAGGCAAAAAGCACAAGACACAATTCACAAATGATGCGCGTGCTCGGCGGGAAAATATATTTCCTAACATTAAAGGTAGTTAGCGACATCACGCGATTTAATCACATATTTCTTTGGTGGCTCACGCTTACACACACACACACACTCTAGTATAATAAAGTGCGCGCGCGTAGATGAGGAGAAGCAAGAGGAGCTCGTATTAGTCAAGGTGTTTGACCAAACTGGATTATCCGGCCGATGCCAATTTAATAATTTATACGAAATAATGGCAAGCGCAGCTCATCTCTGGGCTCGTAGAAGATGTTGCATCATAACGAACGACTCTTACGCGTAATCGCGCTCGTGCACGTTGCATTTTAATGTGTGTTTATATAAAAGAAAACACTAAGAACTATAATAACGCTTGATATAGGTAAGCGAATAGTGATCTAGTATAATATATTTATATATAGCAGTATACAGCAGTTGCAGAGCAAATGCAGAAATTCACCATTTAAATGCATTTCGTGTTTATGCTAATTTCAATTCATTTGATACGCGGTATTTTCAATTAAGAAAAGTGTTATACATTTAATGGGTTGTATGTAAATAACTGGTTGGCTGTACGTTCTAATTAAATGTTATGTTCTTGGCATTGCGAGCGCACTTTGCATTCATAATTATTATGTTTATAGCTATTGAAAGATATTATTTATTCGCTTTATGCTTATTTAAGGATTCTCTGGATAGCACTTATATTTTATTTATCCAAGAAGTATAATAATAATATAAATATAATAATATTTTTATATATATATATATATATATAAATTTACTTATCATAGATTAATAATGCCGTCAACTATTTTAATTGTTAGGGGTTATATAGTCTATTCAGCCATTAGAGCTAATGCTGGAGAGCAGTTTTAATATCAAAGTAAGTTTTTTATACCCTATTTAAATTAGATTATTTTTAGGAGGTATGTATGTTATGTATCGTTTTGCCAGATACGAGTTTTCACAGGCAACCGCTGTGTCGTCTGAAGGATTATTGGATAAACAAAAGATTTGAATGTTTTGTTCTTTTATCGTGTTGACTAACTAATGGGTTTTTGCTTTTTGCATTGAAATAAAAAGAAATATTCATTCTTCTGTGTTTTGTTTGTTAATGTTAAATGAATGATTATTTTATTGGGAATAATTTGAAATGTTTTTGGAGTAGAATGCTTCGAAATGTTCTTGAGAATTGATGCTTTTGGCTCGTTTTGGTTTTTTGTTGTAAACTACTTTTTCTGAGTCGGACTAAAGGATTTTATCTGGTTTTTTTTTATGAGTTCAATATTTTTTTCCGTAGGGCTTTTTCCCGGACAGATAGAAATTGAGAAATTTTCATCTTTTATACCGTTTATATAAATAGGCGCTAGCGTCATACATTCGGACAAGTTATATTACGGTTTTGTTTTCCATAATAGTTTCCATAGATAGCAGCGTCTGCGTCGTCTGAAGGATTTATTGGGTTAATTTATTTATATTCTATTTCTGTTTTAATAGCAAGTCACCTCATCCATCAGAACGGTCTTTACGCAATTCTTTAGTTTGATATGTCAAATTGATGGTTAGTATATAGTATTTAGCACTTTAAATCAATGTTATCAACATATGTATATGTATATGTCAATATGTATTTTTTATTTTATTTTTTTGTAAATTGTTTTTGGGAAAAATTGATTTATTTTTGCTGTTTTTTCACTAAAAAAAGAAAATTTGAAGCTAGATTAATATAATTATATATATTTTTTTATATTAAATAGTTTTTAGTTTCTTGTTATTTTTTGTCTAATCTCAAAGCTCAAAATTATATTTTTCAGGAGAACGATTTAAAGTTTTATAATGCTGAATATGGACTTATTCCCATCTCATGAGACTTTTCGAGGCAGACAAACTCTAAGGGTCTTCAGCTACTGATCGTCATGGCATACAATAACCGACTGGAGTATACAACGGATACGCTAACGCTCATAACTTCGTTAATTTTGCTCCGATTTACTTGAAATTCACAATATTGTTGAAATGTTATGTCATTTATAAACATTAAAAAATAATTTCTTGTAGTGATGGATCCGCGATTGTACAATATATTGTTGTCACGATTGGAATGGGAACCCTTGTTCAGCAGATTCTTAAAGTACTCCGCCCATCTAACCTCCCCGTTCGTTATTCTTACACAATATAATTTGTTGGTTGTGAACGTTCCTTATATTCTTAACTTTTCTATAAAGTTGTCATGTGTCCTTTACCTACTATCTTACTATCTTGTTCTTTATTCGGAAAAGTTTTCGCTCAATTGAGTTTTTCATCCTGCTTGTCCGCGTATTTTTTTCAGTGGTGTCTGAAGTAGGCCAATTGGCCGAATCACGATTCGCCGAAAAATACGTTTATCCGAAACACGTTTTGCCGATTCTCGATTGGCAGAATGATACGATTGGCCGAAATACGATAAGCCGACACACTATTACCCAAGACACTACACAAAGCAGCTTATATAGTATATGTCAGCTTTCGGATGTGGTCTAAACGTAAAATATACATGGTAAATTGTGTTGTGTTTTAAAAAGCCAAGCTGATTTCTTTTTTACTATTATTATGCCAAACTCATTCGGCTAATCGTATTTTTCAGCCAATAGTATCATTCGGCTAATCGATTGAGATTGGGTCAATCGTATTTTTCGGCCAATTGTGGTTCGGCCAAATGGAATTCTAGCAATCCTAGTATATTCGTCAGCAACTCGATATCGAAGCTTTTCTGCTAAAGATGCTGGCTGTTTTGGACTTGAACTCTAGCAGCAACAGTGTCGACCATTGATTTACACGTGGTAAATCTGGTTAGCTACTCTTCCATGTATCTTTGTGGATATTTTATGTGGAAAATACGAACCCATTTTCATGAAAAGGCTGTGTTGCGTTCCAGGTTGCCATTGCCAAATCATTGTCCTTAATTGCGTTGCTTGAGTCGTTTTTTATGGCACTTTATGTACTTACAACAAATTCAAAACTCCGAAAATACAATTAAACCATTTTTGTGAATTTTTGTTTTACATAAAACTACAAATGCGGGAAAGTTACTTCACAAAAAATCGACCAGATTAACTGTAAAAATCGGCATCTTTTGTGTTTGCTGCATCTTCTATGTGAGATATTTTATCCTTTTGATAGAGTTGCATAGAATTACACTATGAGATCCATAATCCAGATGTTACTGAGGGTTGATATTATGCCAGAGTCAATACTCAGTACAACATTTATTAAGATTATCGTTATTTATATGATTTCAAAGTAAAAGGTTGTGAGGATGGTGTAGCTCAAAACTATTTTAGGGGTGAGTTCTAATAAAAGCAAAAATATGAAAATGATACTGGATATAGCAATAGGTATTGATATGCCCATAATCAATCTGAATTGCAGATTCAAAATTTAAACAAGCTCTTTCGCAATCTTCTATAATATATGTAACCGTTTGACAGACTATGAGAACGGCTGAGTTAGGGAAATTCGATAAAATCTAATTGGCTTCAGAGTTTGGAGCAACGCTCGACGGGCATAATCGCGCGTGTGCATAATTAAATGACGCTTTTAAATCGCTTTGAAACTTGCCATCGCATATTTTCACTCAAACCAACAAAGTTCCGTTTTGACTGCTCCGGTCGGTCCGCATCCCACCCACACATAAATCGTTTGCTGTGTGGGCGTCCATTCATTTGCACCCGAAAATGTCACATCAATTCCGCTAGCGCGTGCGCTGGTTTCCACCCCCTGCTCCTATATGTCCCAACTCCACATGGGACTCTGCTAGCCTCATTCACTAACTGGCTTTTGGCGTTGAACAGTGTGTCAAATACGTTTAAATATATGTATTTGAAATTGGAGCTGAATGCAATAAGTTATTAAAATGTTAATTGAATTTCGCACGCGCGCTTACAAAAAGGGCTGCAAGAGGGCGGACTATATAGGCGGGAAGGTGGCACGAGCCATCATCGTTCAAATGACGTGATAAATTAAATACTCGTAAATCGCGCACTCCGCACATGAATTTGTACTATAATAAACGCTGTATGCGAGCACCGAACCAGAGAGTTGTCGCTTGAACCAGAAATATTGGAACACAAACACATAAACTCTACAGCGACCTCCCTTATACACAGGGAAAAGTGAATGGAAAACATAAATGGGTTTTCTTGAGCGTTTTCTTTTGCCTGTGTCGTCTGCTATGTGCGTATAGAAAGTATATGATATAAGATTGTATGCGCGCAGACACTTCACATGTATACATAATGAAATAAACTGCGCCGCGAACTTCCTTTATTAAATTTTCACCGAGTTTGTACAAATGCTCTGGCATCCCCAACCCCAAAACTCTCATAGCCAGTATATTTTGTACATAGCCAGATAGCAATCTTTCTTTAGAGCTGCATCGACGCTTTATTCAGTATAGTATATTTGTTTGTGTGTGTGTGTGTTCGTATACATTACTTTGCAGTGTGGACTGAGTAAAGTATTTCGTCTGCATTATACAGAAACACCGTGATGCACAGTGTGGTGGAGACATTTTGAACGCACTTTGACATAACTATTAATTTCGGCCGCATAAAATGTATGTATCCCACAACCATAATTTGTCTGGGCCACCTCTGAAAAACGTTTCTGAAGCTTTATACAATGGTTTTTATTATATTTTCGGTGACTTAAAAATGTATATTAGGTTTACACCATTAATTTTCAAATAACAGAATATTTAGGTAAATTTAATATTATAAATAGCAATTATCTTAACAATTACTGTTAATTGAAGTTTGGCGATTAATTGCGTTGCATTACCAGTGACTTTTTCAGAATGCATTGTTTATTTGACAATCTCACCAGAATTTTTAGCCTCCCAAATACGATAGTTTTTCTTGTAAGAAAGCTGGTCTTCAACTTCCTAAATACGATAGTTTTGTTTCTAAGAAAGCCACTCAGGTGGAAATGGTCTTCAACTTCAAATTTTTCTCCTTTCAATACTAGCATCAGCTGCTACTCGATTTTCTAACGTCGAATTTGTATTTGTCCAAGAAAGTATATTTATATTACACTGTGCGCCAGTCGGTATGTTTGCTTATAGCTTCGCATTTCAGATCGAGAAAAGGAACGGCATTCGAGTATATCCAGAATTCTGTATATATTATTATATATACATTTGTGTGTATACAGTACGTGTCAATGACGCATCGTGTGATCGAGAGGCAAAATTAATGTCTAGACTAAACATTTATTCTATATGACTTCAGTATATAAAGCTATATTTTATGTAAGAAATTATTACAGATAACATATTTCCTTTTCTTTAGTATGCTATGATGGAATTTTGTGGTTCTGTTGTCGGATGTAGAGGTCATTCGTTTACTTTGAATGGTAATTTAAATATTAAAAGATGATATATTATATATATGGGCGATGGACGATAATAATGCTTGAGTGCAGTCGTAGGTTTGACGTCTACATTGAAATTGGAATATTGATAATGCTAATGATAATATGATAATATGAGGGTGGGAATAGAAAAGAAAATGAGGCAACTCATCCAATTCGATCGGTCCTTTTTAATATCATTGCGAGATTTTGACATCTGGCATGTCTTTTAGAGACCTATCACTCATGATTTTCCTTTTTCAACATAAGTTTATGTTCAACTGAGGAAAAGGGTTAAGATAAATCCGCATAGGAAGGATTTTATTTTAACACGACTCTCTTGAGGTTAGTTCTACACGACGAAGAGCGTTGGCCACGGAAAGGAAAATAAGATCTCATACGAGTTTTTCGGCTTTTGGTGAATCATTACAAATTTAAGTTGTCTGGCGTTGTCCTGATGGAAGACGACAGCTAGGCAATTCTGACCCCGCCAGCTTTTAGGTCCGAATATATGAATTGGACTAGGCTACCGTTTAGTACGTTTCGCCGATAATTGTCTTCGCACATTATTATTGTTTGTTAACCATTTTTTAATTCACCATCCGCTTCAAAAATGTCAATGAATCGGAGATGGAAATAAGTTTTTTACGTTAATTTGTGTGGCAACTTCTTTGAATCCATCCATCTACTAATGGTTCAAAACGGTCTGCTCAACTCGATCATTTTCATAATTTCCATAAAAAATAAAATCTAATACCCTTGTAGTCTTTTTTATTGGAATAATACATTGTTTATCGTGGAGCCATGTTTTGCCGTTCACGAACGAGGTAGATGTTTTATCGTTGCTTGGCCCGCTAGATCTGGCGTTGACAACGAAACGGTCTTTTCTTCATTGACTTAAGTATTTAAATAGACAAATTACTAAGAAGTTACGGATTTTTTTGGAAAACCGCCACCCCTCTAAAAATGAGCTAAATGCAAAAAGATGACGAAATAGGGAAAATAATAAAAAATTTAAATGTAGAAAAACAGATAGTAAATATCAATTGGTTTTGAGCTGGTATGGGAATGCGGGTAAACTTGGAATCACATATCATTCAAAAGTTACGCACCTAGAAGACATGGGCGTTTATCAACGATCTTGGACCAAAAGACGATCATCGAACTTGGACCCGAAGGACGATCAACGACAGTAGAATGTCACCAAACAGACAGGCGATTAATTAGAATGAGCGTAGGGGTATTTTTATGTTTAGTCTTATGTGCAATTGAATCCCATCCCCTTAAAAAATAGATCATGAGTCTTCAATAGACGAAAAGTGCGTATTTCTACAGCAACTAACGTAGAATCATTTTGCAATCGGGGCCAATGTCTGAGAAAAAATGTATATATTTGTATTATTATTGTATAATATAATGAACTAATTTACATCATTTGATTAGAATATTATTTATTTTATGTTATTACGTTATTAGTACACTTGTTGTTTTTATACATTAGAAGTAAAGCGTGAATAAGACGCTAAAAATATTTTACGGTCATTTGTAACATAAACATGATGTGTAAATGTATAAAGTTATAAATATATTAAAAAAACCTTTTTAATACAGTCCTTCCAAGATTCCTCTGCCCCGAAGATTATACCGAACAAATGAAATACAACTCTATTGACACTCGACTTGGAATCAAAGGGTTGGGATCCAATTGCTCATACAACTATCTAATAGACAGAAAGCCCAAGCGTCGCTCCCAATCTACACTAGTTCCCTATCTGCTCTATGAGGAGGTTGTATGGCTGTCCAGGGTGGTCGATGTTCATCCTTGTTTGTCCAATATCTGAATTTGACAACACTATAAAATAAGATTGTCACCACATCAGTATTAAGGAACCGTTGACAATCCCAGCATTTTTTCAATATATTTGTTGACAAACTATTTTGTAATCAACAAACTTGTTAGTTGGTTTGCTATGATTATATGAACTTCTCAGAGAAAGCAAATTAAAAGAAAGCACACTTGATTGATATGCAGTTATTGTGCGTATGTTCTTTCTTTTCGCGATTCTAACTTTTTAAACTCCCGAAGCAGATGGTTCGCATGATTGACGCAAAATATGTTTCTTATCTAAGGGACACTACAAAGACACGAGAATGTGCTTTTGTGGGCTTGCTCAAGGCTCAGTGCTGGCTCCACTTCTATATAACCTTTACACAAGTTTTCATTCATTCTCATTCCATCTCCGTTGCCAGGTTTCACACACCCTATTAGTCAGAAGGACTCTCAATTCCGCGTTCGTCCGCATCCAGAACTCCTCCGCCACAAGGATATCCCCTTTTCCTTGAAATACCTGCATCGCGTACATCGAGGCCGTCCTACATACGAAATGCCCAAATATTTGATTTCCCTAACATAGATGATACTACCATGCGCAGCGCACACAGTTTTATCTAAATCACCCACACCTACTGTCCCACCCCAGCTTTCAACTTCCCTAAGATAGACTATCCCTAAACGCCCTAATGATGCCCTAGTGTCCCCTCGACAATTATAAGAATATTACGAATTTACATCCGCGCCGTTCTAAGTTGGCTAGTAGATCGTCCATAAGCATGTTTCACACAGTAGGACCACATATGGACCCCTGGGGACAGCCCCTCTGAACTACTTTCCATACAGTGCCATTCTCATACCT
>JANSTU010009374.1:0-16036 GCA_027564075.1 Bolitophila hybrida
GGCAAACCAAACTGAGCATAAATCAAGTGAAAGCTGTCAAAAAGACCATCTACGAAAAAAGTAGTGCCGTCTTGAAATGTGTTTCAGTTTCGTATATTATATATTAATTATTAAAATATTAAAAAAAATGTATTAAAATAACAATTTCGGTAAACAGTCGCTAAATCCACAGATTATCTTAATCGTTCCCTGGTGCTAGATGGGTCAAATAATCTTATAAGCTGTTTTGCGTTAGTACAATTTTCAGAATACTGTAAAGCTAATTCTTCAATTCCTGATAATCCAATTTTTTAAGTCCTTCAGATATTTGTAACCTTTTAAAATTGTCTAGTAATAAAAAAATGTGATTTTCGTAAGTTACCAAGTTACCAGCTGCTCATAATTGAATTTGTATTATTTTTAATAATGGATTAATTTTCAAGTTGAAATTTCTGTATCAAGTAGACGACTATCTGTGTCAATCTTTGGAAAATTAAAATTAATATAAGTAAGTGTGAATTTATTGGTTTTCGAAATTCAGCCCCAAAATGTTCTGTATTAAAAGAAATAAAAATTACATGTTATAAACAAATTAATGGACCACTTTTTATGTATGGTTTTGCAATATAGTTTAATTTCTTCAGAAAAAATAGATTTATAAAAGAAACCAACATTATTCGTATTGATAAATTTCTAGTTGATTTAGCTTTCAAATTTTATGATAAATTATATTTAGTTGACAATCAAATTATTCAAAATGTTAGTTCTCAACTTAATAATTCGGAGTTTGATGACTATTTTCAACTTTGTTTAAATACCAAAGTTTTATTTATTACCAACAATTCTCGGATTCCTAAAAAGGAATGTTTATCTTTTTAATTCTAGGGCAGGATGTTTTAATTTTTACCACCGACGAATAAAAAAATATCTGAAAATATACTATCAACTTATACTTATCAACACTATTTTATTTTCTATTACCTAATTATTGTAACTAGGTTAAGTTTAGAATAAGTTTAGTTTAGGTATATTTAACTACTGCAAAAAGGTTTTTCAATAATTGCACAATTGTTTTCCTTTTATAAATACACTATACACACCAATTGTATGTATAATACTCACTCGCCACACTATCATCAACGCCAAATAAGGTAAATAGAAGTTAGTATATAATAAACCATACCTTATTCACTATTTAAGTTTTAGGTAATCTTCATGTATATTGTACATTTTATTGAATAAACCCAATTTTAAATATTGAAATAAATTAGTTACAAATTATTATCATTCAACCTCAAATAAATATCGTCGCCCGCCAGTATTGAATCATCATAGGAAATTGTGGTAATAGGGGTAATCTTATGGTCAATTATTAAAAGTAAATAGTTGGCTCAAACAGCCATACTTTTTGTAGAAATTGTGGAGATGCCACTTCATTTTGTAAAGTGATGAATATTTCAAAAATGTTATTAATAAGTAATTAAATAATTTTATAGTATATTTTATTACATACTATGTATAAAAAAATGTCAGTAATTAATGAATATAAATATTTGAGTATTCAATATTTACTGATTAATTTTACTTCAAATATTCGATAGTCTAGATTTCCACAATATAAACTTTATTTTTCATCAGTGAGATCTGGTGATCTTGTAGTCTATGTCCACACCTCGTCCCAACCAACGACCATGATAATGTTGGTCGGGCCAATTGCGTAAAATTCTGCCACAGTAAGCGCCGGAAGACCCGTCTTATTGATAAATTATTTAGTCAATAAACTCGGACCCAACAGGAAGAATAAGATGGGAGCTGTAGTTTGTCACGCTAGTATTGGTAAAAGTTGTCTCGTCAGTCCACAAAATGTTGCTAATATATTCCGGATTTCTTTCCATCATATTCAGTATTTCTTGACAAAAAAAAACGAATAATCATCATTGACAGAAGATATTTCCTGAACTGGCGTACGATGATATGGGTGGTATGATTTTTGTTTTTTTTTTTTAATCTGCAAACCTCTTTGTGTTGTATTCCTATTCGTTGTGAAATACGTCGTGTACTTAGTGTTGGGTCTAGCTTAATTATGCGCAGTATTACATTGTCCATGAACTTCAGTAAACCTTCCGTTTTCACTTAATTGTCTCAATGCCTAAATTCTCTCAAGTTCAGCTACAAGTGCATTACCATTACCTAAAAAGTGTAAAAAAACATACACAAAATAAATGTCAGCTTTTTCACTGTTTGTTATCAAAAAAAATATGAGAAGAATTAAATCGGAAAGTAGTAGTAGGTAGGTTATATATTTTTTGTAGATTAATATAAAAATACTTTATTTATGAATCTTTTATGTTTGGTGAAGACAAAGTTTTAAAATTAATTAAAATTAACGTAAAATGTTGATGTTAGTAAATATATACAAGTACCTCTCATCGGGAATGCATTAAATAGAAATTGCAATATCGACTTATTTTTCTAATCTGTCATTTATCAATATATTTTTACTCGAAAACGAAGTATTTTTGAGCATATTTGTATCTTTTTCTTTTCCTATTTTAATGATGCTACTTGTGGCTTTTGTTTAGACCAGTCTCGCAGAACACCCTGTATTTATGACAAAATATCATTTTTAAAATGTGGGAATTACTTTGAGTAGGATTAAAACAACTACTAATTTATGTTCATGGTTAATTGCTGAAATTGAATTTGTGAGAGATATGGCAGATCGTATTTGGAATAATCTAGAGACAGAATAATATTTAGTTTAGCGATCGATCCCTCCACCTCCACCTTAACTCCGCTCCGATTCCCTGTTGAATTTACAAAATAATTATAATACTTTTTTAATGTGAAAATATTTTACACACAGGTTACATTATATAAGACATGAATCATTATCATGATCATTAAAAAATGTTTTGCAAACAGCTGAAATACGTTTTATAAATATGTTTAACAGAAAAAATAATGCAAAATTCTGTTTTATTACACTATACACTATATAATTTGACTTTGAGACTTAAGGTCGATTTACATTACAGCAGCACTGCTGTCAGCATTTTTTGCTGGAAAAAAGAAAAGCGATGATATGATTTAAGTTCACATAGGTTAGAAGACTAAAAATGGTGCCTGTTTTGAATAATTGTAAAAAAATATAGACAATATTTAATATATTTAATGTTTTTTAAGATATATACTATATTATTTTTAAATAACTATGCACAAAATATGTTTTTCCAAGTTTGGCATTGTATACATTGTATACAGACAGCTCTTTGTTCCATGATTTTCTTACGACGGCGAGATTATTTGTGTATTACGAGAACAGTTATAACTTTGACATTTTTCAATATTTTTAAAGGTTGGTAGAGAAAGGCTAGACCTTTCCAAAGATTATAAATTTGTGAATAATGTTATGGTTCGAGTCTTAGAATCGTATATACAAACTTAATATCGGCAACTCGCTCACTTCAATTTTATCAAATACCGCAGGTACAAATTAAAACCGAAGTTATGGTACAATAATGGTACTGTGGCCTTTGAATTCTGAAGAATGTTACCAAGAAATCGGACACACTTTTAAATACTTGCTTTTATTAAAGCAATTTATAAAAGATGATTTGGGTCCTTTCGACCATATTCAATTTAGAAATGCAAATGTATTTATTGTTGGAAATATTAAAAAAAAAAAAAAATTGTTTTCTTGGGACGGTATGAGCGGTGCCTGCTGGGTTTTGTTGCTGTGTTTAAGAATTATTATGATAAAACTATAGAATTAGCATAATCAAACATGAACACATCATCATTAAAAAATAATTTTGTCCGGGTAATAATTTTGTACCGATGAAAAATTATTAATGAAAAGTACGATTTCTTCGGTAAAGTTCTTCAAACTTCGTGTAATTATAAAAAAATAAAAGAATATAATAAAAAAAAAATGAAAAAAAGGTGTAAATTTTTGTCTGTAGATGAGGAGGGAAAATATCTTATGACAAATAATTCAAGGTAAAGAGTTGAAAAGTTTAATATATAATCATAAAGTTTAAATCACGCAAGCGATTTTATTTATTATCTCAACACAAACAACACATGTACACTGAATACTGCATTTTGTTCTGTTTTAACTATTATTTGTTTGTTAAAGTTTAACTCTGACAACTACTGAAAATAACATCTGTATTTCGCTCATACTTCGTTCGACATGCCGCAATATTTTGGAGGCACCGAAGTGCTGAGGTTTATTTCATCACAAAGTAAATGGATGTGTTTTATGTATAAATGTGTTCGCCCTTTTTAAATTTAAACTGTTGCCACGCTTTAGGTATAATTTATAAGCCTCTCATAATTTTTATTATTCTTCCTTAATTGTTTTTTTTAAATTTTGATATAACTTCCACGTTAGACGAAATGTTTTTTCTGTTTTATGCTCGAGGGTTCTCTTTAAGCCAAATAAACTTATAAACCACAAAAACCAATGAATTTTGTGTTTTATTATAAATAACATTGTCATTGAAATCTAAAAGTGCCAGCAAATATACGATACGATTACATAACAGATCAAGAAGAAAATACCTACATATATGTGACGAATGTTTTTTTGCAACATACATATTCTTGAGTTTTTTATTTGTGTATAATAGTCCGAGAAATGATAGGCGCCTGTCACGATTATTTAAGGTCGGGGTAGGGTATTTTCAGCGAAAAATAGTTGATTTGCCGTACACACGATTTCTCGAAGTAAGATCATCTTAAACCACACACCGTAGATAATGAGGAAAAAATACTATAATTCAACATACATACATACCATTAAAAATTTCCAACAAGGTTTAATGGTCTGGGGATGCATATCGTCTTATGGAGTAGGCAAAATAGTAATTCTTGACGGAAAAGTTACTGGTGAAGTCTACAGTAAACTGCTTGACGACGTTATAATTCCTGAGGGTAAACGTTTGATTGATGACGATTTTATCCTTCAGCAGGACATCGCAACGATCCACATGGCTAAAATTGTGAATAATTGTCTGCAGACTAATAATGTGGACATTTTGAACTGGCCACCCCAAAGCCCGGATCTATCTCTGATAGAGAATGTGTGGGCCTTACTTAAGCTACGCACAGCGGAGAAAGAAAACTTTGAACGATGTCCATACGAAATGGTGCTCATGGCGGCTATTAAAAGGTATGTTTACATTCTTTTAGAACATAATATTTACTCATGGATTTTAATGATGTCTGTAGCCCCAAGTATTATAAACTAATTTAAAATATGAAAAACTATATATGACAATAATTAAAAGATCACTATGTATATATAGGGAGCGAGAGATATAGTAGTGTTTAATTAATAGATATGTGGCTAGAGATTTTACATAAAAATACAAAACAGCAATAATTTAGCTAAAAATGCAACCCGTATTTTCCACACATTGGAGTTTGTTTCTCAAAACAAAAAAAAAATAAGACATATAGAGAACTTGATAACGTCTAAAATACATATAATGATTCCGTCCTCAGCTGAAATACATGTTTCTTTCTCAGATGCTCACACATTTATATTCGCGAATATTATGCACACAATAACAACATATCACCAATAACAGCTAATAAAATATTAGCAGTGGAGAATAACCTGTTAAAAAAAACCTTAAAACTTGTTTTTTTTTATATTGTCTTGTAAATTATTTTAAATAAATGTCTTTTGAAAAAGACTTGATTTTTTTAATTTTATAAAAAATTGCATTTTTTAATTACACACGAGTAACGTTTAGAATTACATACTGTAATTCTGTATAACAATTGTTTTGTGTGTACCTACAATTAAACATTAAAGTCTTTTGTACATTTTATATAAAATACCTAAACAACATTTTTTATATCAAATAGTTTTGCTTCAATTTAAATTCATAATTCATTGTGTTAATTATATTGATTGTTATCTTTTTAATCGGTATATTTAACATGCAATTAAAATAAAATAATATTGTCATTCAACTATAACATGACTACAATAGAGCTCAGCTTTAATGAAGACTTGATATTTGTATTATATATATTTTAAATAAATTAGTCTGTATATTTAATACAATTTTTATATAAATTAACATACATCCCAAAAAGATTATATCTTCAAAAATCTGCCACTAAAACGATTTGTATATATTTTGCATGCATATTGAAAATTTTTTGTTTATCAACAACAAATTAATCAATTTATACAACGAATATTATGAGTTCAATTAAAGAGTAAATGCAACACGTTATTTAAATCCATATATCTACTCTATACTTCTAAAAATTTAACTAAAGATTTTCTGAAACATATACAAACATATTTTTAGGTAATATTTACAAAATATAGTATATACAAATATGTATAATATATTTATAATCAGAATCGTGAATCTCCAACCCCTACTTATTGTTCTAGACAGGGTTTGTATATTTTGTAAATTAATGTTCTAAAATGTTCCGTTATTCTAAATTAATAACACATTTAAGAAATTGGCTATAAACTTATGAATAGCACATCCGTCCGCAACACTTTGTCCCACTCGTCTACGGCATAGGTTAATAAATTTTGTATATATAGAAATAATTCTTCAGATATACTAATTTGTTGTAAATAGAAGGAATAATATTATTTTTAAAGTTAATCAAGAAATAAAACACATACACATGTATACAAAATAATAATTATTTATGTCTTTATGATTATATACATATATTATATACAAAATAAAACTGTACATCTGTATTATAAACAATTTATTAACAATTAAGTCTATATAAAAAAACTGTTTTATCTAAGAAATAGTTTTGCATTTTTTATTTCCTAAAACACAGTAATGATCTATTTGCAAAGATGAACGAAATGGCTTGGTCTTAGAAAATGTACATGAAAAAAGTGATTTAAATTGCAGTCGTCAAAATGTACAAAAATATCACGATTACGTATGTGTTCTGTTTCTTAGTTGCTGTTTATATAATTAAATTCTACAGTACGTCCCTTAACAAGTAATAAATATAAAAAAATTAAATACAATTTCGATCGTTAAGAATTGATTGTGTGTTATTTAAAGTTTTCTTTTACCCTAAAGCCTAGAAAATAACAATAAAAAATGGATTTGTATTTTAAATACTTTGAAATGTTGGGATTATGTAAATTATAAACATTGAATGAAATAAATGATAATAATTTGGATTGAAGGTGTTATTGGACATGTCTAGATCGAATTCCGTTTGTACCATTCACGATACCATTTTGCTTGTGGCCGTTTGGTGATCCGTTAAAGATTCCATTTTTGATAGATCCGTTCTTCTTCGAATGCTCATGATCATCGTCTTTAAGCACAGGCTACAAAATAAAACAGAATAAATATTACTAGTCTGGAATAAATTAGTTATGATTGTATTTATTATTAGTTCAATTCTGTAATGTCTATTATTTACTTCGTGCAAACGCAAATACTATCGCATATTGGCGTACGCTTGCATTTTATTTACTCGAAGAACTTTAATATTACTGCGTCTCTGCAGTAATGTGCATTAAGTGTGATCTACAGTGCAGAACTAGTTATTAAATTATAAGTATACATAATAAAAAAAAATAGATAAAATTTATAAAAAAATCTTAAAACATAATAATTTTTATAGAAATAAATATGTGACGTGATTTTTCGAATGAATGATGTAAACAGGAAACGACATTTGTTATTGTTAAATGCATATTAATTTAAATGCAAACAATTTAATCAAAAGAAATAGGTATATTTTTATTTAGTTAGTCTCTGTACTATTCCGACACATCGTTAATAATTATAAAATTTCCGTTTAACTGTGATTAAGAACGTATGTGTCTATTATTTAGACCAATACTCTCTATTACTAATTTTAGACGTGTTTGCATCGATTCCTCAGGTTATTTTGTATATTATCGCTTTCATTATAAAATAATATCTTACGTAGTTCTATTATTTAATAGACATTGTTTAAACAAACATATTACCAAAAAAGAAGACTTTCAACATGTCGATTGATTACGGATGAAAGGCAGAAAATAATTAATTAAAAAAATAGAATATACAACATTTTTAAACTGAATATTTAAAACTGTATCGAAAAAGTTCGGCTAGAATAACTTCCAATGTCAACAAATGTCTTTTTCATTTAACAAATAGTGTACTACTACTTCAACCGCAAGATATATTTAATTAATTGTTATTTTGAAATACTCACCATACATGCACCAGTATTGCCGTTTTGCGCAGACTTCTTCGCCATTACTGAACTGTACTTTGACTTGTAAAAATCAGAGAAAAGAAACAAGAACATTACGCCGTGCAGGCCAATCCAGACAATAAACGCATTTGGATAGTCACATTCCCTGAACAAAAGCTGAAACTGATGTGTGAATATAGCCACAAATTGAACCTAAAAACAAAATAATTAATTAAATTTATATGTACTTTAAACTAAAGTGTCGATAGTAAAATACCATTTGAAATGTTGTCAGATATTTTTTCCACCAGATAAACTTTTGGTATTTTGGACCCATAGCGGAAACCATGTAGTAGAAATACATAACAATATGTACAAAGGAGTTTAACATTGCAAAAAATGTACTGTGGCCACCTAAAATAGAAAAGTTTAAAATTAATTATTATTTATTTATGGTAAGAAAACTGTTTAATACCAAACTATGTTTTGCAATATATAACATTTCTTTAAGGACTTTTAAGGTTCGTTAGGGAGATAGGGAATAAATACAAGATGAAGGATAATAATTTTTTGACCATGTTTATGGCTCATAAACCTTATATAAGTACATATATTTAAATAAGATAAAGTATTAAAATATCTTATCTGAAAAAATACTGTCTTGCCTAGATCCAATCAAGACATTTGCTTTTATGAATAATTCTATGTAAAGTTACAAACTAAGTGATATCCAATGCCAAGTATCAAGTTCAACAATATATCGTATTAATTGATGTGTAATTAGTGTTGGTGACATTGTTTTCAATGATAACTACAATTTTGTATACCTGGAGCAAATTTCATGCCCATCCAAACAGAGAAAGGCATGCAGCCGTGGTGAATTACGTGCAGTGTAGACACATGCTCGTTTTTCTTGCGCAAGATGAAAAACAGCGTGTCAAAGAATTCGGTGAATTTGGCAATGTAATACCACCAGCACGTATGCGCCATCTGAAAAATGGGTCTGGGTTAGTTGGCATAATAATAACACGTGCAAACTATTCAGTGTACATTAATAACTGTATTTTTCTATTTATGAGAATTACAATTAATTTATATTTACAAAATCAAAATCATATTTGAAATGTGGCATTAAAATTATTTTGACAGTTTTATTGTTATACGAAAACCGCTATTTCATATTCATTTGTCTAGGAACCGACTAATATAAGTATGAGCTTATAGGGATAATCCTTTAAATTATATAAAATACACTTGGTCAATAAAATATAGGAAAAAAAATATATATGATATATATTTTATAGATTAAACTTAGCATACAATATATGTATATAAATAAAACAAATTAAGAAGCTAATTGCAATTAAATGTTATGCAATACTGGAACTGCATATAAATTTCTTTTTTTAAATTAAATTAAACATAATTCTCAGAAATTAATAAGGAGCTACAGGTTTTTTTTACATGCTGCATAGAATTTAATGTTTACTTACTCTTAATGCAAGGGGACTGTTCGAGTAGTCGACTGGCTGACATTTGAAACTGTAGTGTGATAACCATCCACTTTGCAGATACTGAAAAAACATGTTTGTTAGAAAGCATACAATAAAAAAAAAAAAAACAACATATGATATAGCAGTAGTAGAAGATCAGGAAATTAATTATGTATCACCAAATTGAAGATTTTTTATTAGTATTTATAAAATATGTGTATGTGGTGGACTGGTTGCTATGCTGATAAGTAGTTTATCAAAGAGCTACACCGCACTTGAAACTGGATCGAAACCTCACCTTTAGAATATTGCAATCAGAATTGTTCGGTCTAATTAATTTTGCATTGAAGTAAAATATGTGAAATAATTTTAAATCTGGCTGCAAATTGCGGTTATGTGTTGTGTAGTGCAGTTTTTTATTTATTGATAAGGTGAATGTTTGCGGGGTATCTGATGTTATGTACATTGAAGTAAACAAACCTCCATGGAATAACTTCTGAAGCAGTTGCGTAAGGGGTGTTCTTGTAAAGAAATTTATCAAAAAGATTTAGCGGATGTCGTATATACTAACTTATAATTGCTTTTCTAGCAGTGTATCATGTAATAAAATGTTGGCATACAACCATAGTTCGTCTGGACCTCCTTTGAAAATATTTTACTCAAGCTTTTTAAACAAGATTTCAAGATGATTAAGTGATTTCTCAATGAATCCCGTAATCCCTTGTGGGACATAGGGCCAGTGTGCGATGTCGCACACCGGATTCATTGACCATTACGGGATTATACGACTGGTCAGGCCATGCTTATGTGCTGTGCTACTACTATTGAAGCTACTGTGCTGTAACAGTAACAACACATCCCCGATGGTTAGGAGTCTTAATTCGACTTGGCGCGACTCGAACAATTGCATGGCAAATGTGCATATTTTTGAGATATGTCTATGCACCGAGATCTATCTTGCTATTTATATTCGGAATCGTGAATCATCAACGCCATCATACACTTATTGTTCTATACAGAAAAAGACTATTAATAGGAAGAGGAACCTACTGATTTAAAGTGCCACATTCGAAAGACACTTCGCTTTGCCGGCCGGGATTGAACCGGCGACCTCCCATAAGCCAGGCTAACGCGTTCAATTTTTCTCTATTCTTTCTGGAGAGAGATGCGGCTTGTGTGCTACCTGAACACTTTATCGGGTTTTCAACCATAATGATTGATCGCGGACCTAATTAAAAGACTTACTCTAATGTGCGAATAAGTCGCCAGGTTCATTTTGTGTGCTAGCCTTAGATGACGTATCCCACAACACATTCTATGGATAACTATCCGGCTCCCTGTTCTTTCACGTAGGCATAGTGAAAATTGCTAAATATGGGCTAAATATAGTTGTTGTGACATTTCAGCAATAAAAATATCACACTTAATCAACGGAGGAAGACAAGAAATAGTGATATCATCAGTATATCTTCCATATAACTCCTACTGCAACCACCGTCCGAGGAACTAGCAGCCTTGGTCACATATTGCGAGCAGTCCAACTTGCAACTACTTGTATCGGTAGATGCAAATGCTCACAATATCTGCTGCAGCAGTAACACGAACTTTAGAGGTAAGGAACTTCTAGAATATTTATCAAAAACCAACCTAGTGGTTCTAAATGTAGGGAACGAACCTACTTTCGTAACAAAAGTATGGAAAGAGGTCATATTTTCAAGAGGAGAAAACATAAAGCTCCACATACCACTTGGAAACTTTGCAACAGTATGTCCGTCAGAGATACATGCGATTCTTCAAATCCTTCTTGAAAGACAAATAACAAACAAGACTTTACTGACAGTCAAGCAGCACTGAACGCTATTGACTCACACTTAAGAAGATCGAGACTGGTAAAAGAATGCCAGTCCACGCTTGATCTTCTAGCCCTTCAAAATTCAGTAGAGCTCTTCTGTATCCCAGGCCATTGAGGCTTTCTGAAACTCCTTTAATCGGACGAGAACCTGCTTTGGGAATCTCCCATTCTTACAGGAGAACTACCATACAGACACACATAAATAAACTGCATATACTGAAATGTGAGTCACTGAGTAGACAAGCTAAATCTATATTTAGTAAACCTAACAAATGTAAGCTTATGAAAACGGTAAATGTCATTGTTTTAGAAACCATCTCCACAAAATCCGAGCTATTGATTCGTCATTATGCAGAGGTTGTAACATGGACAACGAAACACTGGAACTCTTTCTCTGTCAATGCCCAATGCTCCAGAGGAACAGAACTGTTCACCTAGGCACGCCAGTAAGTACACTCGATGTCATCAAAAAATCCAGTATCTATATACATGAATATTATGAGTTATTGGCTAGTTTGCTATTCCTGCTCCATACAGAAATCCTTGCTCTTCTTCGTACATTTCATTTTCTTGCAGTTTAGCCATTCGTTGTGCAGTTCTGGCCGCCTCGAAAGTGTGTCGTTGGTCTTGCCTTGCGATTCGACGCTGGTCGACGTTGTCCGCAAACATTTTGCATTGCTGGCCAATTGGCGAATCTACAGGAGAAAACTGCGAAAACGCAATTTTGATTAAAGATTAGGAGTTTCCGCACACAGCCGTACTATTTTTAGGTTCATGGAAATTATACTTTAGGAATAGTACCCTATGGCCAACATCTTTTAAGTCACGCTAAGGGAAAACAACCCTGAGAATAGCGAATAGAGGGTCAAGGAATAGTACCCTAAGGAAAACACCTTTTCAGTCACTATAAGGGAAAACAACCCTGAGATCGGCGGATAGAGGGCCAAGGAATAGTACCCTATGGCCAAACCCCCTTTTAAGTCACGCTAAGGGAAAACAACCCTGAGAACGGCGAATAGAGGGCCAAGAAATAGTACCCTAAGGAAAACGGGCGGGCCAAGGAAAACACCTTTTCAGTCACGCTAAGGGAAAATAACCCTGAGAACGACGGATAGAGGGCCAAGGAATAGTACCCTAAGGAAAACGGGCAGGCCAAGGAAAACACCTTTTCAGTCACGCTAAGGGAAAACATCCCTGAGAACAGCGAATAGAGGGCCAAGGAATAGTTCCCTATGGCCAACACCCTTTAAGTCACGCCAAGGGAAAACAACCCTGAGAACGGCGAATAGAGGGTCAAGGAATAGTACCCTAAGGAAAACACCATTTCAGTCACGCTAAGGGAAAACAATCCTGAGAACGGCGGGTAGAGGGCCGAGGATTAGTACTCTATGGTCAACACATTTTTTTTATAACTTTTCCACATCACCACAGAGGTAAGTTATTTGTTGTGTTATTGATCTCTAGATGTGCAAGAAGTGGGATGCTAATCGCGTTTCTAATAGCGTTTCTAATTTCTCTTTTTTTATATATTTCGTACATGCCTTACACATTCATTTTTAGTCACTAAACATTCGTCGCCATATGGATTCATCTTCAAAATGCCCGTGAAAGTTTTGAAGTCACTATCGCCGATATAATTTACGTATTTTACGTAACTTAAGCCTCGGTATCCACTTTCTTGAAAAATCACTTTTTGTTGCAGAATTTGCAACATAGGTAATATGACGGAAAGCGGACCAAAAGCAGTCTCGTTTTCGATAATTCGATAAAAACGCTCTAAGAATGACATCTTCGACACTGTTATTTGCGAATTTCTTCCTGCTAGCACTCGCATTCATATCTTCGTCAACTACACAACGTCCAAAACTCAACACATACAAGAAAATGTCCAATACATACTTAGGTTTTCCTGTAAAAGTGACAAGATGTTCGACGACACCGTACATGTGTAGACGCAGCCTATTTCTTTTAATTAAAAGTAGTAATAGTGCCGTTGCACGAGTGACTTCGTAACAAAATGATGGCTATCACAAAATCAACAACATGGTTAATCGATATTTTATAATAATTATGTATTGTACACACTACACTTTGAAATATGAAAACAATTTAAACTTTAAAGCTCCAATTTATTATAAGTAATAATTTATACATTTTGATATACGAATATTTTTCTTTATAAAGCTCAAAATGTATTAATTAATTATTTTAGCAGCTGTATTTAAATATAAATCCATCACATAAACATATTCAAATTTAATATTTGAATTACTCTCACCAAATAATAATAATAATGTATAAATTAAAGACCACGGCCAGTTTTCATAGTATACATATTATTTTAATGCACCCCATTTAATAATTTACTCTCTGCTATATTATAAATATATTATATACTAAATATAAATCAATGCTGTTCAAAAATGATGGAATCCACTCTGCCCGAGTAAATTACTATACACGCAGTTTTACAATTAATCGCAGTGCAGCTATATTAATTGCAAAATAAATATGCAATATATACATTCAAAACGGTAAAATGTATGCAAATGAGATTTCTCTGCATTGGATTCTGAAATATTTATGGTAAAATATGCGCTTTATTTGAATTGAGTTCCTGAAAGTGCGCTCCCTTTTTAATATTGAATAGCTCTCAAAGCATTTTCTGGTGCTCTGATCGGGCGCATGCCTGTTTTTTTTCATCGTCGTGGAAAAATTGCATAATTAATTAAATTTTAAATGGAATTGTACTTTTATTGCTTTACATGTCTTTTGTGTAGCTTTACAAACTGCACGGTGAACATATTTCACAAGAAACAGATTTTAAATATTATAATTTGTTGCTGTTTCTAAGAAATTGAACTACTTTTATTTGACTTGATTATTTTTGTAAATGAAGGGTTCTTTTATTTTTTATCATAAATAAAGTGAATAGGTTAACTTTATGGCTTGGGCTTTATTTCTAAAATAGGTCACATTGGGTATTATATTGGCCTACATTTGTTCGGTCTCTTGGCCTTTGCATAGTCTTGATTTGTTTTTACTTGCGCGATTTTAAGAATAAAATTATTCTACACACATACATATAATTTTTTTATAATAAAACAGAGTTATAAAAATATCTTTATATAATTTTTGCTGTTATTAATATAATTTTGTCTGAAATGTGATTTAGAGCAAAGATTTGAGTTTGTTATTGTAAACACATCGGGCTTAAGTTAATTCAACCAACCCTGATGTATTTACACATTTCAAAACATCACGACGTCACCAGTGAACGATATGAAATTATTTCGACCAGAAACATTTAAAACTTAAATTCCGCAATACTAAACCGCACGTACCGTTAAAGCAGTAACTAATTGAAAGCCCGTTCACTCGGTGATACTTTGTCAACATTTGTTCGGTCGTTATTACTCCGTACTAAAATATGCATGAATCGTAAACGCAGAGTGCGACGTCAACGAGCCCCTATATTTAATGTATAGGGCGGCACCCGTTTTGTTAGGGATGTTTATACTGAAATGGAGCAGCAATTGGTATTTATGCAATGAGCAGTGAAATATCCCAGTAATATCGTATTCATTCGCATATACATATATATATATAGCAAAAAATGTCAATTTATATATACCTACTGGACGCAACCCCGTCACCCCTTGATGACCTCGCTCGATTTACTGTGCTCCAATTATTATCAAAACTTCAATCAAACATCACTCTCGTGTAATGTGCTCATAAATCACGGCACAATGTTTATTGTTAGTGTATACGAAAAGCACAAAAAAGACACACGATTTTTTTAGCGTTTTTCCGCAACCACTTTTCCGAGACTAACACACGAATGCGACGACATGCCCAATGAATCTACTGTATAATATTATATATTTATTGTTTATTATAGTCTGTACATTCTGACTTGCTGACCGCTCAGTCATAACAAAAACACTTTTATGTATATATGGATGAATTGAAGGCGCGCGTTAGACTGCAGGTGGGATTGGGTGGTATTCTGGCACCTATATTGATTAAATTTGAGTTGACGAAAGCTACCGGCAGTTGAGTGGATCGATTTGATGAAAAGCATACAGGTGAAGACAAAATTTGAAACTTTGGGTTGTTACAATTGGACATAATTATTTTTTGGATTTAAACGAAAAACTTAATAAGGTGCGGTATATTGTGCGTCAAGCTTTAGAAATATTTATTGCATAAACAATTTAGTACTCATTTTTAAACAAAATACATTATATTTAAAGCTTTGTTACAAAACAAATTGATTGGTACACAACCATAGTTTGGCCTTCATTGAAAGGCTTTTTCTTAAGCTTTATACAAACGTTATGATATTTTTGGATTTTAATAGATGTTATTGCAATTACGATCTAACTTCGGCAACATATTAACATCCTAGCTACCACGCAAAACAGTTTATGATAATAATTATAATAATTATTTAATATTACTACAATTGATGACGTGATCTTTGTCGGCG
>JANSTU010009385.1:0-16034 GCA_027564075.1 Bolitophila hybrida
ATACATGCGTGTATGTGCGTGTATGTATTTATCAGTAAAAGCCAGACGACAGAAACCAATACGGCGAATTGTAAACGGTGCACTTTTATAATCATCATACTGTATGGGTGGGCACAATAAACATTTAAATTTATCTTAAAACCCATTAGACTTTTTATATAGAATGTTATTTATATTGTGTATTTTAAATAATTATTTTGTATTGTTGACTTTTCTTTGCTAATTTGATTATTATTTTATTATTATTTTTATTTTTATGGCACAACAGGACCCAGATATGGATTAACGATTTCTGTCGGTGTTCATCCTAATGTTACCAATGTTAATAAGTATAATTCTATAAACAATCTTTAATTTTTTATCTAAATGTTAAAAGCATAAATCTAAAAGTTTATAATTATCTATTTCAACTTCTAATTACGATATAATATTGATAACAGACACATGGCTCACACCCTTGCATTTAAACGAAGAATAGTTCAACCTTGAATATGCCAAAGATTTTATACATCAACTTCTAGTGTGTTTCGGATGGGCGGTGGAGTACTAATTGCTATTAAATCTAAGTTTTAATTTGAACAGATATTTTTCAATAAATATGATATGTTAGAAATAGTCTGGATAATAATATGTTGATATATACCTCCAAATTTACCGTTAGATGTTTATGAAAATTATTTTTGATGTTTCGATTGGAGCAATAATTGCTCGAACGTTCATTTGCTAAAACATTTTTTACGAGACTGTCGTAAAATATATACGATAAATTGTGTTTTAAAAAACCAAACTTATTTTATTATTTTAGATATCATTTATTACGCCAGTAGTAATTTTAGATTTTCGCGCATCTGAACGTTCGAGCATATAAGCCGTACTCGTTTCGATAACTTTGTTTTAGATATGCGTGATAGAAAAATAAGCATAGCCGAGTGGGTTAGCGCATTGGATGGCTTATGGGAGGTCGCTCGTTCGATCCCGGCCGGCAGACCGAAGTGTTTACGAATGTAGCATATACTCTTTCTGAAATATGTTACTGATTTGGAATAACGGAACATTAATGTCATCAATTAACATATACACACGCACACAATAAGTGTATGATGGCGTTGATGATACAGGATTCCGAATATAAATAGCAAGATAGATCTCGGTGCATAGAGATATCTCATGTGCGACATCGCACACTAGCCCTATGTCCCACAAGGAATTACAGGATGCAATGAGATGAGATAGACTTTAACTTGTCCAACATCTCTTGGTTACCTAATCAAGATGATAGTAGCCATATACCGCTAAACCTAAATTCACAAATTGATATTTCATTTGCAGACATTACACATTCAATGTTGGGATTCCATATGAATTTACGACAATGCGCGATAAGGCTTTTGCACAACAAAAACTAGTGCGGGTTTATTTTGTTTATATATGGATTATGATCAAAAAGAAAATGCGCGTGAAACTTTGCATATGTTATTACAAAATTTCGTGCCATTTTCAATCGCTCATATTCGTTTCGGGGAATAAATATTTATAAAATATAAAAAATCGAAATATGTTTGAATCTGAATAAAGCCAAATGACTCTTACATGCTATTTCTGATGGTTAAGTGATGAATGATTCACAGAATACGACTGCAATGATAAAATACTCGCCAAGTAAGTAAACTCTGTACGTCGATAACGCCGGAACTATTTAATCGTGTAAAGTAATACTATTTTTATTGTACTCTAGTTTAAATTTGCCTGCTTTGGCAGCACATTAATATAAACTTTATTTGTAATATTGACCGTTAAAAAAACATATTTAATAATTTATAAAAAATAATTTAAAAAGGGAGTATTTTAACAGTGGATATAAGAAAAAAATAGAAGAACCAAACAAGCGGATTTGGTGCAACTGCTAATAATGGTATGGTATTAAAACAATAAAGATTTCCAGAAAATTAAATTATTTATCAATTCGTTACTATGTACGGTTAGGCTTGAACTGTAAAAAATCGATCTCTACTAGTATATAACCAAGTATATAGTTTTATATAGCCCATTTTGTTCAATGAATTTTAAACCACGTACAACGTATATGCTATACATACAAATAAACAAAATTACGGGGAATAATAATTGACACTTCCTCAATAAGATTTCGCTCTCTCCTCCAATTTATACTCTTTATTCAATATACAAAACGTTTGTATATTATTTTAAATTCCTTACAAACAATATACGTTGAACAGTAATTGTAACAATACCAAAATGTCCAAATCATGATGAATATTTTAAATTATTAAAAAGCACTGAAATTCAGAAAAAATTAATTCTCATTCTGTTACTTATTAACAAGAAATTAAGATAATGTATATTCATAAATTGTATTTAAATAGTAAATTCGGCATCGTTTTTAACCTTGAAATAATATATATTTATTATAACGTTGTTGTTATTATTTTCATATCTATTTTTAAACTTCTGCAGTCCGTTGAAAACAGCCAACGTCTGTTTAAATGCGACAAAGAAAAAATACACGTGTTAATAAACGAATGCATCGTTGAGCACTTTTGTTGATTCTCCTAAAAATAAAGATTTTTTAAAATAATATGGTCTAAATTGCAACAGTAGTTGATCTTGCTTTGCCATATATTATCGATTGCATCACACGCATCACATCTATGACGCATGTCGCAGCTGGTGTAGAGTTCAACTCATTTTTAGATTTTATGCTAATACTGGTCAAAATTAATTTGTAGCTAAGCATACAAGAAAATACACGCGTATTGGAAACATTGTTTTGTTTGTGATTAGGATATCACTCAACATATCGACAAAATGATTCATTCCCATTAACTGCGCAGTTAAACGATGTGTAAATAAAATATAGCTATACTTGCGATACTGAAATAGACGAGTTTGATAAGTATTGATAACATTTACAAATTCAAGAGACTATATTTAATTTCGCTTTGTTTTTATTGTGATCATCGGCGATTTGTCACATGACACGACAACAGGATAAACAAACTGAGTGACGCTGTATGCAGCTGATGGAAAATCGATAATTTGTATTTTGTTCACACGTACACAGACCACGACACCGTGTCGAATAAAACGAGTGTGTCCCAGACAAAGAAAGTGTATGTACAAAATTGATAAAAACATTAAACACTTACAACTGCCGTTATATTTTTGTTGGCGAGATCAGAATTGCCGGCCGTAGCAGCAGTTGTTGTCCCGGCATTTGGTGGAATATCGCGCTTAGAACGAATTATGTTTTCGTTGCGATTCATTGTCACGACACCAGCATTTTCGCGAAGTTCCGTACTGTCGGTATAGATTGTTAGATAGTCCGGTCGAAATCCGTGTCGAAAACATTTTGATATAGGCAGAATTAAACACAATACCAACAAAAACAAATAACTCATCCGCGCCATGTTGGTTTTATTGAACTTTATTTGTCGACGTTTCCGTCTTTTTGTCTTTATTATTCTATCACTCAGAAAAGTTGTGTTCTCTGTGGAGACGCTCGATTACCAATAAAAATTAAAATGCAACAACCTCGGGTGAGGAGTCTCGGTTTCGGGTGACGTTTGGCGAAATACTGAAATTGAAATCTGAAAACTGAAACTAAATAACTGTCACTGATGATTATAGAAAAGAATGACAATGACAGATAATGACTAACATATATTTTCTATGCTGCCATCTGGCAATGCAAAATATAAAATGGAAATACAATAAGATAAAGGTTAATTCACAATAATATAAGCGCTTGATAGCCGCGTTCATTGTACAGGGTGATGAGATAAGTCCATAAGGTTTTCACATTTCAACTTTTTCTATTGGTGATTCTGTACTCTAGGTCTCACAAACATTGTTGTATGTTTTAAAAATAGTTTTGTATGTTATTGTTTTTGTGTGGCGATAATTCTCGAAACGATAATGCATGTTACCAAAATTCCCGATGGTTTTCAGGCAAATGCGTATATTTGTTTTATTATAGACATATTTGATTCTACTGCTTTCGCTACTAACTCAATTTTTAACAAATATATACTAGGTATATAAACATGACGTTCAAAAATCAACATATTTTCACAAAACCTAATATTTACCGGTATGAAGATCTGATATGCTTTTATCTTTATATTTATCTTTTTATGACTGTTTCATCGTGAATAAAGTGAAAAAAACCTTACAGGTATGCGATAATTATCATAGATTGCGTTTGCTTAAAAGAGATGGGTGATAAAAATGCTTTACTTATAAAGTTTCCAGCTCTATACCCGATGATTGGATTCTATAAAACCTTACAAAAGGTTCGGTGTTAGTGCCAAGGTACGGAATATTAATTCATAAATAACTTTCAAGTTTATTAAAAGTAGCTGAAGTTCTGTTAAGGTTACATTAATTTTTCGGTAATAATTTAAAGGTATTCAGAGTTTGATAGCGGTACATCAGTATTGTTTACGAAACTCAATGTTCTTTAAGCGTACATTTAAAGTAGTATTAGTACAAAAATGTTCATGGTTGTTTTAGAGTACATTTAAAGTAATAATAAAGTTACTTTAACAGTATATAGTATGGTACAAATAACCGATAAGAATAATTTAAATTTTTTTAAAGGAACTCGATATGTATTTTAATTTCGTCATTTTATGGCGTATAATATGTTTATAGAGCAGTAAATATACAATTGTACCTTTAGATGTGATGAGCTACTAGGGTAACTATTTAAAAAACATAAATAAAAAAAATCACAATACATACAACATCTAACTATTGATATTACAGTTTTATATAACAGTACTATATAAGCGAACAGTCAAGAGTGCTATTATTATTTCATTGAATAAAACTTCACAGTGCGTAAAATCCATACACCCCCTATTTTCTAGTTAGGAGTTCACACCGTCACGTGAGACGACCTACCACCCGCGTGACGCGTGTACTAAGGCTGGGTCTCCATGAGACATACATTAAGTCGGCTGCTAGACATAAAAATGGCAAGACACAAAGCCCGGAAATTTTCGTAGACATAATTTATGTCATGCCTTTTTGGTTTCTTTTTATGTTATAAAACAGAGTCGTGCCATAAAAAAGTTTTGTGGAGACCCAGTGTAATAGTGCTATTTACAAAGAAAAAGTGAGACGAAGGTGAACTGAAATATTGCAAACATATACTTATAATACATTATTAATTAATTCAGGTTCAAAAAAAGACGAAATAACATTTTAAGATATCGACTCATATCGTCATCTGGTATACAACAACAATATTACACACAAACAAATACTTTGATGTATAATAACACTGGAAACAGGCCAAAATTCGACCATTACGCTATGACCGCTAAGGCTAAGTCCCGTTTAAGCATTTTCAAGAAAGTACAGGTTCTAATTATATATTCGATTATAAGCCTTTGTGGTGATTTGCTAATATAAAAACTTATAATCATCTTTTACTTGTTGCAAATCTTTAATTGTTGAAACCGGCGAAACATTGTTTGTTTCATACAAAACCTTAGTGGTCTGTCACATTTTATGTATGTTTTGTAGAAAGCGTTCACTACATTTCTTTGTTTGCGTTTAAACTTATGTAATTTATAATAAAACCAATTTAAGTTTTGCAGTGTATGAATATGTCATAATAAAATATAATCTGTCATTATTGTCAATTGTCAATCACAATCACAAAAAATGGTGAATTGTGTGCGCGATACAATTTTGATTATTTCACTTTATTTGTTTGTGTTAATTTTGTGTGGTTCAGCTGTATTTATTGAATGCCATCAGCTTTCCGAAGAAGAATCTTTCCCTGAAGGTTAGTAAACAAATAACGAATGTATAACCCTGCTGGCTATTTACTATAGCGGCATTTTTTGTTTAACCCCAAAATGACGTGTATCTCATAATACTGCTAATCTAATTATAATTTTTTTTGTATAAATGGCCAGGCATTTAAGACGGCAAAGACGACGTTATATATATATATATATGTTTTGGTAAAATATAAATACATTTTTATTAACCGGTATTTTTATATAGATTATGTGATCTGCAGACAGTGTGGTTCTGACATTTCTTTGAGCAACTTTTTCATTAATAAGGGAAGCCCCGCTGCACTGCTAACTACCAATAAAACGCTGTTTAACACACCAGACGTTCTCGTACAAGATCTAGAAAATCCTCTCGGCATAACATTTCGTGTGGTCACATTACAAAAAGGCTTCTGTGCTAGAACGGGAAATGTATGTTTTTTAACTTGTTTTTTTGTTTAAATAAATATAACTTTTATATTCAAGCATTGGGTGAGCGCTCACACGTGGTTTCCAGGATACGCGTGGAAATTGTGTCTCTGCCCGAAGTGTGCCGTCCATGTTGGCTGGATGTTTGAGCCAATCAAATCTGCAAAACAATCACAGATCTTGCCATCCAAAGACGGATTCTTTGCGCTTATACTTAGCAACGTACTTTCAGAATCATGTAACAAAATCTCTTAAACTTAATATTATTGTAATCTGGTATAATCTGTTGGTTTAATTTTAGTTGTTAATTCGCTGCTCCTGACCGAGAAGTACCCAACGGAAGACTATTAATTATATATATACCACACACATAGTCAACATGGTTGACCCAAACCGAAAAATTAATCATTTGACTGACAATGACGTAAAGTTCTTACGCGAATGTGAAGAAGAGTTTCGAGATCGTTTTAGCGAGAACGACGAGGAGTTTATGTCCTTTTGCGAAAAGCAAGAACATGGGCCACCCATTGTGGAGCCATGGTTTGGTCGTAAGCCACAGGGTGGCGGTTTTCGAGGTAATCGTGGCGGTCAGAATAATTATCGGGGTCGATCAAATAATTATCGCGGTAATGGGGATCGTGGCAATTTTCATAACCGCAATGACAGAGGAGGTGATCGAGGCTATGGACGGTACCGTGGTGGTCATGCCGACAGGCGAGGACATCAATATAATCATACCTCACCATACTGAATAAAATACATTAGTTTATTTCATTGTGTTTTGTGCGTATGTTACAAGAATATAAAAAATAAATAATTTAATGATGTCGAAAACATTTGAACTACAATAGAATTCCGTAAAAAGTAAGTATACTAAATAATCTTTATAAAACCATATCTATAAAGAAATGTTAACTTTTCATTGCACCCAGTTTAACAAATCAATTTTAATAAAACACAATTTCTGTATAAAATATTTAATTTTTGTCAAGCTTTATAGTAATTAAAAATTACTATAAATTATCATTATTTAACAAATTTTCAAGAAGGCTAATATTTGGTATATTATAGACATCATTATCGGAAACACTCGAGATTAATATCTCTTCAGCACGTTCTAAATGAGTATTGGTAGGAATTATATTAATCAAGTTTGTTGGAAGATTTTCAACAAAATCTTCAGTATGCAAGGTGTTAGGTATCAACATGGATATGGCAGGCATTAAACTACTTGAAATTTCCTGACTCAAATCATTTGACTCATTATTCTCATCTTTATAGGTATTCTGTCGGTATCCTGCATCTAATCCGATTATTGAATTTCCTAACAAATCTGTAAGTCTCGGAAATTCATTGGTATTCGCTGAATTTTGATTTTCAATTTCATTCGAAGTTCTTTTTAAATTATTGTCTGGAAATTGATGCTCTGAATTTAAATTATCAGGTCCTTTTTCTGCATCGGCTAGATTTCCGTATATCACATTGGTGGATTCATTTGAATTTTGGAGAAGACTTATGTTTGGTATATTAGATTCTAGCAATAGTCTACTTATATCTGGCCGAGGTCCTGCTGCACCAGAAACGGTCATGACATTTTCTAACAAATCTGTCTGATTTAGAAATTTATTGGTATTCGATTCGTTATTTTCATTTGTTGTTTCATTCGAATTAGGTTCCACAATTCGTTCTAAATTATTATCTGGCAAATGATTCACTTGATTTAAAGCAGATGAGTTTGGGTACGGCATCTGGGAAATGCGCTCATTTAAAATTGCTTCAACATCTTCTTTTGGGAATTGCACACTTCTAGCAGGTCCTCTTATTGGTCTTGGTGGTGGGGATTCTGTTTAAAAGTAAATTTAAAGAAAAAAGAAAAATATTGTTTGAGGCATTTATACCTCCAAGCAAATCCTTAGCAACAAAATCAATAGCCATCCAACAACCAGCCTGTCGAAGCAGTTGCAGTAGATGACTTAACGTAGGTCGGACTTGACCTGATGTTCCCCATTCATCAAGAAGAATCTCTGCCGGTAATTTATTTTCCCTTCTACTGGTATCTTCAAGTATTCTAATAAAATTATTTAAAAACATTAATAAAGATTAAAAATGATTATTAATGTTCATCATACTTCACATGATTAGAATTGTACTTGACTTGTTCCTGATTTCCCAGATCCGTTTCATTTGGTAGTTCTTTTGGAATAATTTCGACAAGACGTTTCCAAATATCATTTGATTTTAAATATTCGGCCAGTCTTTTTCGGTCAATGTCGGACATTTTACGAATTTCCGATATTCTGTTGAGCACAGTCATAATATTTAACAATTTAAAATAATGAAAATTGTTACAATTAAATATATAATAATCAATGTATTACATATATTTTATGAATAAGATAATTAGCAATACGAATGAACAATCTAATATTCAGATTTATGAAAGAGACCTGTCAATATCAATTCAAAACACAACAAAACTAAAATTAAAACATAAAAATAGACCACCGAAACGACCAAAGTACTATATAAATTGACGTTTGACGTATTCACATTTAATATATGGATGGACAAGGACAAGTTCATATTTGCACTGTGATCTGTGTCTGTGGATCAGTGATGCCGAAGTGAGTACAATCGTACTCAAGTGTACTTTTTGAGTACACTTTGGATGAAAAATTATGCTTGAGTACACTTTTATGTAGAAAAATTCACTCGCAATTGTTATGGAAAATGTTGGCTGCAATTCAAGCCGTTTGTTAGTTTTCGCTCCCCATTTGCATAATGCATTTTAATTTACTGAACCTTAACATAGTGGGCACGCACTATTGACAACCACAAAATTGCATACTTGCAGAGGTTTAAACGTTACTCGTTAGTCTCGTTACAGCGCGCGCCGCGCGGCAATTTCTGGTCTCCATTGCGACGGCAAATCTGTCATGCAGTGTCGGCATGCGGACGGAAAATAAGCTATTATGACATACATCATATTTGACTTTTGTGTGGTTTATTCAAAGTAAAAAATACGCGTTTTTTAATAATATATTACAATATTTGATGTATTATCGTTACTGTTATTTTTAATCGGCGTCGTCTAAATTCCGCGTCTATGGAGTCTAAGCTTTAGTAAATTTCTAAAACCAAAAGTGGTGACATAGAAACTTTTTGCCAAAGTAGTCCGATTCATATTGACATGACATACCATTATAAATTTGCGCTAAAGTGCACGATGGTCTTATGCCAAAACTAACCGTGACGTTATGCCCTCTGACGCTATGTTCCGTTCACCAATTAAACTAGTATAAATTTGACAGCAAATAGATGCCAAATTGCGGCCACTTTTTTCTGACATTTGCTATTCATTATATTTCTGTTATGAAAATATAGTACACTACAAAAAGTCACTTCGGCAACACTGCTTTGGAGATTTACGATCTTCAAGCTCTGTCCACATGACAAATAAAACAAAAGTTGCACAAGTTACACCACAAGTTACAAGTAAATTGAATGAATATATCAAGGAATATATAAAATAAATACTTCAAATTATTGTAATGTATATCTTTTACGAGTATAATATTAAAGAGTAGATACATAGGTGCTTCCGAGATTTTCAACAAGTTTTGCGTTACCGTTTGCAACCTATTGAGCTGTTTACAAATATGGTACTCATTACTTTGAATGAGTAATTTAAAGGTGTTGATAATCACAGGGTAATAAATATTCGCCAATCTTGCATTTTTTTTAATATTTGAATATCGTGAACCATCAATGCTATCATATTTTTATTGTTAAATACAGGGTTCAGCTGCTATATTCTCAACAGTCACCACCCACGAGCCACTTTTTTTAAATGCGCTATTCGCAGCTAAAAAGTGAGACACTTTTACTCAGTCACTAAGAACTAAGAACTGTCAATTGTGTTCTTTTTTGCGAACAAAATACAAATTTGTGTATATTCTTGTTTTTAATAATTTTTAAATCGATGAAATCTATTGTATGTAAATAATCGTGTGCTCTATTTTTATTCACAGACACGGTACCATACATACATACATACATATTTATAACACATTAATTCATATTTTTAATAATTTTAAGGTGTCGTTATTATTTATCTTGTGTGCCCCTAAATCTGCCAAAATCTATTTTGTGAATCTTTGTTTGCCCCATTTCTCTTCACATCAGACACAGGCGCCATTGTACCATACAATTTCAATTTCATAACTAATGGATTAGTCTGCACAAAGAGCGAGCGCAGCTTGGCTTTTGAATATTTTTTAGATTTATTTTATTTTTTTCTTTATAATTTGTTATTACCATTATTCATTACTATTAGCTCTTTATTTTTATTTTTTATCAATGTGTATATATATATATACAACACATTTGACATTTAACAATAGACAATACAATACAAATATCAGATATATTATAATAAAATAACAACTATATAATAAATATACATAAACAATAATTAAGACACCACTTTTTAATGATACGAATTGGATTACATTTGCCAAAAGAATAAATAAATTATATTTTTTTAAAAATAGTAAATGTTTTTAAAAATTTGAGTTTATTTAATCTTCGCTGAACAGTTTATATATCCACAAATATTCGACAAATATCTTTGACCAGTCTAAATAATGCCTTAACTTCTACATTTGAGCTCACCTCCCACACACTTTGCCTTCTTAATCATTTAAAATGTTTTTTTATTTATGATAATAAGTTAATAACTTTATAAAAACTTACTATTGTTCTTGTTGCAGAAGCAATTTTTATCGATGCCGGCGAAATATGTTGGGTTGAATAATAATTAAACACAATCAGCAAGCAGTCAGCATCTATTTATATAAAATGTGACTCACTTTTTGACAGTTGCAGATTTTGGCAGTAGCCGGTGGCCCACTTTTTTGTCCTGCAGAATAGCCCAGCAGGGTGCGTGTGTATATGGCATTAATGTCCCATTATTCCAATTAAATAATCTTTTTCAAAAAAAACATCCGCCAGTCAATGCGTTAACCCAATCGGTTATTATGACATCGGTCTTTGAACTAATAAAATCATTAAATCATATGGCAATTTCTTGCAAAATAAAATATTACTCGAAATATTATAAATGCATATGCATATGATATTTGTGTGAATGGAATTGTGTGCGTTATATATTAGGCTTCGGTTTAAACATTTTGTTGTCTGGCAAAACTATGTAATATATAGATGTTTATTGAAGCACATTATATTCATATCTTGAATATTTTTGCTGTTTTGTAATTAATTATTACCTGCTTACAAATATATATTTTAATTTCATATCCAAAATTATTCAAATATATTGACTGGACATCTCTCATATACATACTCAATAAATTGTGACTAGACTAATGATTATCGGTAGCCTTTTCTGGTAAACGTAACGTTATGTTTATTTATTTAAATGATTTAAATTCGGAAAATGATGGTATACATATACCAATTTCCAATGGTTTCTTTGCTGGCGCCCTATCTTATAACACACATTTACTTCAAACGTAAGTTGTTATAAAAAATTGCAATCTTGTAATACACATTTAGAAACAAAGTAACCAAAGTTACTGTTGCGCAGAAAAATCCATTGATAATTCAATGTTTATTATGTAAACAATTAAATATAGAAATTATCGAATGTCAAAAATATTTATAACCAACTCTCAATATATCCATATTTCCAAATGTTTTAAATTTGTGTTATAAGATGCAAATTTAACGAAAGTACGTTTATGAACTTGTGTAAAATTTGAATGAAAGTTGTTAGCAAATGTGTGTTGTACGTCACTCTTTTTTATAAAATGATTATTATATTTAAAATGATTTCATAGTATGTACATAATATTACGAATAATATTATTCTAGATAAAGATTCTAGTTAGATAAGTTACCTTTCGCAGGACGCACACATGTATCACCCGCACAGAACTTAGTGACTACAGCACCAAAGTTGGCAAACAAAATCAAAATGATTTGATTTTTTCGGACGGTGTTGGGCACACTTTTGATTGTGTGAAATGTGTGCGTATGTTCATATGAATTCATGCGTTTGATTTTGTGTGGTGGCCATTTTTTTGACGTACAGTCAAGAGTGGCATTTGTGCGGCCTGCGGTTGGCCTTGTTGTTTACTTTTTTAATCACTGATGAAACGTCTAAAAGCATGTTATAAAAAATCCTATAGATGTCACCTACTTAGTTATTTTTCGCCAGTACTGTACAAGTAATATGGTTGCCGAAAGCAACTTAAATTAAATCAATAGAAGAATCGCAAAAAAGAAGAAGGGAATGTTTTGACAACCGGTAAACTCCCGAATATTTTATTTAAACAAATAAATCGCGCTAATTCTATAATTGATAATAGAACAACACAAAAATGAAGGAATACAGTGAAATTAGAAAGAATATTATGCAGTGCTTAGTTCCTGACCTACGCATAGAAATAGGAGTAGAACCAATCCACGCAGATCAGTTCATTGAATTTCGTAAAATTTTAAATTCAAGTCTACATCATTTGTTTGATCTTCTTGCATTTAATTTGGAAAACATGTTCTCCGATAACGATCAAGAAATAACGGATATGCAGGTTTCATTAATTCTACTTCTCTGTGAACAATCTTCTGAGTTGGCTCCATTCCGTACAGACCAAATTGTATTACAAAAGCATATTACTTTTTTAATCGAACAGTATTTTGTTAAAATAATAAAACGAGAGGCAGTGTGTTATAGAGTTCTAGATTTTTACCAATCAAAAATTAAAGTAGACACTTGGAAAAAGCATATCGGTGCTATATATGGATTTGCACAATTTTGTGAGGTAATTATATAAAATATTTAAAACGAATATATTTTAAAATCCGTATTGTATACATAAAATTATAATTACACTTGATCCCAGCTACACTGCAACAGATTTAACGCCCAGCTCAATATGAAATATGGATTGTTTCTACTTTCGTGTGGGACACTTATGATTGAAACTTTTGAGCATGTCTACAAAGAACTTGCTATTGGTGTCTTCCTGGCTCTACTATATGCTATGGTATGATAATTAATATATTTAAAAACCTAAAAAAATAAGTTTTTTATTATTAGGACAAAAATGAGTTGGTTAATGCAAACATTCACGAGGCAGTGTATTCTAGCTGTTTTAGAAATATAACTATTGTTAAGGATGAAAAAATTAATCAATCTCTGTGGAAATGTCTCATTTTGTGTAATGAACTTTTACGAGACTATACTAATGTTTCCGAATGGAATAAAACTGATGATCTTATAGATGCCTTACTATGTCGCATAGCAAACGAATCGGTTGGAAATGTAGCTACGATGCTTTTATACTATCTGTCGATTATATCAGCCTTTCCAAATCCAGGAAATCAGATAACTGTAACTAACGTAGATTTTAGTATAATTAAACAAAGAATAGTTGAAAGTACTGTACTCAACATGGCCGATGACAGTATAAGACTTACACATATTCGAATGGTATGTGAAAACGTAAACTACACCACCTACCGATGGATAAAAAAAATCTTATTAGTCTTAGGAAATACGACTTTTGTAGGGAATGTCTGTGAAATACGTTTACGAATACACGTAAGTTGTTTTTTTATTTTATGAACACTACCATTTATTTTGTAATTTTCAGGTACTACATTTGGCATTCCTGACTTGCACATATTCAATATCATTGAATTTAATATCATCTCCTTTTGAAATATTTTTGACTGACTTTCCACCTCTTTTAATAGATGTTTTAAAAACCTACCGAGATAATTCGCTTGTGTGCAGGGTTAGCAAACTATTACTTCTATTATTATAATTCCTATTATATTTTATTTTTCAGGATATTCGAGATTTCTTTGAAACTATAGCGATTAAATTAGAAAACGAAATTGAATATGAAGCGATCCCTTTGAATGGTATGCTAGCACATAGATTAGTTACATTAAAAAAGATTATTGATGTAATTAATTAAAAAAAAAACAAATTTTAAAACAACGCTACAGAAATTCATTTATTATTACACATTTCATTTAAAAATAAAGCAAAGGTGATATATATAATTTCAGAAATTATGTACGTTAGTGTTTTTATGCATTTTAAAATACAATGCAATTATATAATTAGTATTGTCGTGATTGTGAGCCAAAACCTAAACCCATGCCACGCATTGTGTGTGTGACGGCACGAGCCACTTCATATTGTTGTTCCATCGAGGAAAACATCTCATTTTGCTTCTTGACAAAATCTTGTGGATTCTTTTCTGTTGTTTCCTCAACTTTGGGTGTGTCTTTCATTCCCATTAGACGCAAAAATTTAGATTGTACCTTGCCGTCCGAGTCCTGTGAAAATTTAGCTTGCTCCCATTTATTGTTTGTTGTTGTTGGCTTTTCAGCAGCTTCTGCTTTCTTATGGCTCCAAAGCAACTTTCGCTTTTGCATTTGCTCGGTGTAGCGCGGATTGACCAAGACAGGATTAATGAAGGTTGTACTGGTTGGCAATGAAACGGTGGTCGAGGGTGCTGGAGTTGTAAGTCCCGGTAAGTCATATCCCATCTTTTTTAATTGCTGTACTTTGTTGCTATCTCGTTCGTTGCGATTACTGCTTGGCATAACAGACTGCTGCGCTTGATTTTTATTGTACGATGCTGTAGAACGGTCTCGAGATCTAGAACGAGAGCGTTTACGCTCCTTCTTATCTTTTAAACTACTCGAGCCAGTATGATGGCGTCGCTCATCAGTACAATTGGATCGACGATCACGCTCTTTGTCCTTGGTAACCGCCGAAGCTTCTTCTTCATGCTTATGACGCTCTCTACGATTAGCTCTTCGTTCTTCTTTTCTCTGGCGTCTGAACAAAATTACAAATAAATATGTTCAATATGTCCAGTTTTAAAAAAAGACAAATTTAGAAATACTTACTTTTCCTCGCGCTCTTTTTCGGCTGCTCGCTCCAGTTTTTCAGCTTCTCGATCTCGTTTCTTGCTGCTGCGCTCTTTGTCTTTGTCGCTTTTTCTGTGATGACGGTCAGAATCTCTGTCCTTGTGGTCACGCTTGCTGGGTGATTCCAGTTTACTTGTGGATTTCTGAACCGTTTTAACGATTACTTTAATTATTTTGAAACATATCAAACAGGTGCAAGAGTTATATATGTCATACAATTTTAAATGTATAATTAATAATAACCAATAATTATTGTGTACGCAAAAAACATAATTAAATTATATTAAAAAAATAAAAATCAATAAATAACTTAAAATAATGCTGCAGTAGGCACAATTAAAAATCTATTGGAACTAAAACAGTAAACCCGTCTTTTGAAGTTCTGTTCTTTGTTTATCAATTTAATGCACCTAAGTGCATCAGTACAAATATTTTTTTTTAAAACTTTAAATATTGGTGCCTAGAGTGAATATATTTCGAACCTGTTCGTTATTATCGGATCTGTTTTTAGAGCTGAAAAAACCAGCTGAATTAGTATCCACGGTTACTATTGAAGGCCCTTCTATCGCATTTGAGTCCTGCAGACGAACAAATCACACACAAACGACAATGTATAAAAAACATAGCTATAACTGATCAATATGAATATAAATTGTTATTCATGTTTTTTTTTAACATTAATTAATACAATTATATGTTTTATATAGTCTTTTTTAATAATTTCGTCTTTTTAAATTTCTTAATTTCTTGAATATGTAATCTATAGATGCGTATGTACTATTTATTAGATAAGTAAACTTTGAGCTAATTATCAGA